>JBBHAA010001363.1:90000-297590 GCA_037953035.1 Aquarana catesbeiana | reverse complement strand
CTCTCTCTCTCTCTCCCCCCTCCTCTCTCTCTCTCTCCCCCCTCCTCTCCTCTCTCTCACCCTCCTCTCTCTCTCACCCCCTCCTCTCTCTCTCTCTCTCTCTCACCCCCCCTCCTCCCTCTCACCCTCCTCTGTCTCTCACCCCCTCCTCTGTCTCTCTCACTCCCTCCTCTCTCTCTCTCTCTCTCCCCTCCTCTCTCACTCCCTCTCTCTCTCTCCTCTCTCTCTCTCTCTCTCTCTCTCTCCCTCTCTCTCTCTCTCTCTCTCTCTCCTCTCTCTCTCTCTCTCTCTCTCTCTTTCTCTTCTCTCTCTCCTCCTCTCTCCTCTCTCCCTCTCTCTCTCTCTCTCCTCCCTCCCTCCTCTCCTCTCTCCCCTCCTCTCTCTCACCTCTCCTCCCTCTCTCTCTCTCATCCCCTCCTCTCTCTCACCCCCTCCTCTCTCTCCACACTCCCTCCTCTCTCTCTCTCTCTCACCCCCTCCCTCTCTCTCTCTCACCCCCTCCTCTCTCTCACACTCCCTCCTCTCTCTCTCTCTCTCTCTCTCTCTCTCTCTCACCCCCTCCTCTCTCTCTCTCACTCCCTCCCTCTCTCTCTCTCACTCTCTCCCCCTCCCCCCCCTCTCTCTCTCTCTCTCTCGCTCGCTCGCCCCCCTCGCTATGGAGAATGGAGCTGTGCCCGCTATGGAGAATAGACCTGTACTTGCTATGGGGAATGAGTTTGTATCCTTTTAGAAGACAACCTGTAGCCAACCTGATACTGGAAGAAATGAGAGATCATGTAGAGTGTACAGAGTGCAGATGGGAGATACTTTGACGTAGTTTTGATGAATTCTGATCTCCTGGAAAATATTTGAACATACAGGATGAAACAAAATAAGTGAAAAGTCTTTTCTGCAAAATTCTGCTCACTCAGTCTTGTGAGATTTCCCTGCAGGACAGTAAAGTAAAGTCGGTGACCTCACTTTTTCTTCAAATGACCCAGCATCAGCCTGCTGATTGGACAATGAAGGAAAATCACCACTGATGAGGTCACCTCTGCACTCCCATGCTCCGGTGTTACATTGACAGCAATGTGATAAATAACTGATTGGTTCATATCGCTGCTCAAACCTTCTGTGCATAGAACTACAAAGGAATATTCTGGTTTTATGAACGGAAATGATCTGAGAGAGTGTGTGTGTGTATGTGTGTATGTGTATGTATGTATGTGTGTGTGTGTGTGTGTGTGTGTCACCCAGGGTTCTCATGTAAGCAGGTTTGAGGGCTTCAGGTTGCTTGTGTCATACAGACAAAATTGATTTCTCTGTTTCCCCATATTTTGATAAAACCCAGTTTGGGTCCTGGAGTCCAAAGGCTTCATAGAGAAATTTGGAGAAATGAAGCCTCCAACCCTTGGCCCAGGTTTTGTGGACAACCATCCAATTGTTCAGGGCTCCACCCACCCCATGGAGTCCTTTGTGGCCACAAGTGAGCAGCCAGAAATACATGTGTGCACAACGGTGTGAGGTGGATTTACTAAAAGCAAATAGACTTTGCACTTGGAAAGTGCACTTTTCCGGAGCTTAGCAAATGAGGGGAAGCTCTGTTGACTTCCATTATCCAATCATGTGCAAGCAAAAATGCTGTTTTTTTTCCCCTTGCATGTGATTGGGTATTCTTTGTAAAGTGAAGCTTTACCTTATTTTCTAAGCTCTGGAGCAGCTGCACTTGCAAATTGCACAGTCTATTTACCTTTAGTAAATCCACACGTTTGTAAGAACTGTCTGCAGGAGAGACAGACATGGGCTTAACGTTTAACTAAAGGAAAACTTTTTTTGGATAGCGTAAGGGAGGGTTATAATCTCTGTCAGGTTTTTTTCTGTGTCCCATAGGGGGATCTCCTGTCCCATAGCCAAAACAGGAAGTGAGAGGAAACAGCAATAAAAACTGACAGGAGATCTAATCCCTCTCCACTTTATCCAAAACTAAAACAAAAAAATGTTGCCTTTAGTTATACTTTAAAGTGATTGTAAAACCCTTCTTCCTCCAGTGATACACGGGATGAAACAAATCATCCTACATATGATGTACCTGTTTATCTGCAGTTTTCTCTCCACCACATCCATTCAAAGTGCAGAATTTACACAGGATCTCCCAGCTCTGAAAAACAGGGGATGGGGAGCTGAAATGAAAGACTGCAGAACTCAGTGAGAGCTGATTGGTGGGAAGGTACACCCCCCCCCCTCACACAGCACACAGGAGCAGAGTTGAAGCTGTCAATGGCAGACTGTGTGCTGGAGCTCCCTCCCTGTCACCTTTTTCCTCTTGGTGTCAGAAGTGATTCATGCTGATAGTAGAAGAAGGCGGCAGCAGACAGATATAGCACTTAGTGCCTTGGAATGGGACAAGTACACAGCTAGGGATATGCTTTGTTCATATTTCATGTCTGAGCTTTACACCATTTGAAGCTTCTGGGTCAGAGCAGCGGTGCTGTATTAGAAAGCCAGGAGGTTCATGTCCCATCTGGGGTGCCCAAAAAAAAAAGAAAGCCAGGAGGATGTTTTTTTTTATTGGTGAATCTGTTTTATTAAATTTTAATCAAGATTAAACAATGCAGAACGAAAGCATGGCAGTATCAACCCGACTCCAACGGATATACAAGTATACAGTGATATCACAATAATAACAATAGAACAAGTATCACATAAGTACGATAAAATATAGATATTTAAGGCATGGTAAAATGAGCATACTGACTGTATTATTAATAACCCGTAGTCCAACCATACCAAAGTTATAGAAAACCAAGCTCAACCTATGAAATATGGTGGTGCTACCATAAAGATGACCATGACCTTATGTACATATAAGTGAAAGAAGGGTAAAAAAAAAAGAAAAAAACACATGGGAAGATAGGGGGTAGCCATTTACACGTGAGAGGGTCCAGGAGAAGCATCAGTAACTGTATCTGTGAAAAAATCATCAAAATTGGAGGAGAATCGGAAGTGCAACCATACAGTCCACATAATGGTGTGTGATTTACTCTCTTTTCAGCATCCCATGCGACCATACGCCCCAGGTGTTCGATCTTGTCCATTTCACAAGCCCAATTGGCTAGAGAGGGGATCGCCATTTGGCGCCACGATCTAGCGATAACTGAGCGAGCAGCCATCAAAAAATGACAAATTAAAGCAGTGTTTCGGCAAAAAAATAAATGCATAAAATAAATAATAAATAATAAATAAATAAATAAATAAATAAAAGCCAGCATCTACACATACTGCAGCTGCTGGATTTTAACAATAGGACACTTACCTGTCCTGGAGTCCCGCAATGTCGGCACCACAGCTGATGTTTCCAGGGAGCCCTGCGGTGATGTCATGCAGCCGCGGCCCGGACTCCCGGAAGTGGGAACCGGATACCTGTCCCCCTCCCGAAAGGTGCCAATTGTGGCACCGGAGGGGGAGAGGAGACAAATGAGCAGAAGTTCCACTTTTGGGTGGAACTCCACTTTAAGCTCTTTTTGATTTGCTTATAGGAGCCCGGCAACATAGACAGTATAGTTATGCAAGGTTCATTTGGGAATTTGTCCCCCACAAGTGTGCAATGGAGATGGAAAATTTTATCCCAGAAGGGGGTAATTCTTGGGCAAGTGTCCCATATGTACTTCATGGTGCCGGGGACCCGTAAGCATCTCCAGGACCTATCTGGTATGTTAGGATCTATTTTATGTAGAATAGTGGGGCAGCGATACCACCTAGATACAATTCGGTAATTTCGTTCTTGAGCATGAGATGAGATAGACAATTTAAAGGAAAGCGCCAGTGTTTTGCCCCATTCCATATCATCCGGAGATACATTAAGTTACCATTTCCACTTTGAAAGGAATGGTGGTGGATCTGGGAAAGAGATCTGAACCAGAATCCGGTATATCTGGGATAATGCATGGTCCAGTCGGCTAGATTGGGACAGCAACGATTCAAAGGCTGTTTGCGACCTATATAAGTCGGCGATGTTCGGTATTTTGTCCAGAAAGTGCGTCAATTGAGTGTGTTCAAGCCAGGCACCAGTCAAGTTATGGCATGCGGGGAGCATGCAAGATAAGGGAATTTGTTTACCAGCTCGAGGCGTATGGCTCAACAGAGGAGCATCAGATTTTTTCCATGAAAGAAACTTATGCCGCGTAAGTTTTTTTTCTGATGGATGTTGGCTCAAACTTGTCTTGCATACACACAGTCACACAAAGTTGGTCGGAAATTCCGAACGTCAAGAACGTGATGACGTACACCACGTACGACGAGACGAGAAAAATAAAGTTCAATAGCCAGTGCTGCTTTTCTGCTTGATTCCGAGCATGTGTGGCACTTTGTGTGTTTGAATTGTCTACACACGATCGGAATTTACGCAAACGGATTTTGTTGTCGGAAAATTTTAGATCCAGCTCTCAAACTTTGTGTGTCGGAAATTCCGATGGAAAAAGTCCGATGGAGCCTACACACGGTCGGAATTTCTGACAACAAGCTCCGATCGCACAATTTCCGTCGGAAGATCCAATCGTGTGTACAGGGCATAAGAGTTAATACTGTAGTGATATAATATATCGGGTGCAAGTCAACTAATACAAGCCAGAGAGAAAGAATGGAGTCCAAAGAGTGGGGTCAAGGGGCTAGGTCTCGAGGACAGCAAACCTTTGGCAAGGTAACTGTCCCAAATTCGTAGCGTAGCAGCAGTCATAAGGGGCAGTAGGTTAGTAGGGGGTCTATGTGTCGGGTCTGTCCACGGTAATGACGTGATGTCAGGAGAAATCAGGTCATTTTCTAAGGATGTCCACAGCTTAGTGGATTTACCATGGTACCAATCAATTATCCTGATTAGCGACGCTGCATGGAAATAGAACAACAGGTTAGGAAGAGCAACACCTCCTCTAATCTTTGGTAACGCTAAAGTGGAAGAACCAATCCTAGGCCTCTTATGTTGCCAGATAAAATTTACGAATAGTCCTATTGACCGTCTGGAAGAAGCCTCGCGGAGGGGGGACAGGGATCGCCTGGAAGATGTATAGAAATTTAGGCAGAATGTCCATCTTGACGACATTCATACAGCTAAACCAAGAGATGTCCGATTTATCATATGTTTTCAAGACACGTATGAATCGTCTGCATTAGGGGCATATAATTGAGATCTGTCAGGGTAGACAAGGAGGTAGGAGTCTGAATTCCAAGGTATTTAAAAGTCTTCTGCTGCCATTTAACCACTTCAATACCAGGCCTATTCTGACACTTCTCTCCTACATGTAAAAATCATAATGTTTTTGCTAGAAAATTACTCAGAACCCCAAACATTATATATGTTTTTTAGCAGACACCCTGGGGAATAAAATGGCGGTCATTGCAACTTTTTATCTCGCACGGTATTTGCACAATAATTTTTGAAACGCCTTTTTTTTTTTGGGAAAAAAAATGGTTTCATGAATTAAAAAATAACAAAACAGTAAAGTAAGCCCAACGTTTTTGTATAATGTGAAAGATGATGTTACGCCGAGTAAATATATACCTAACATGTCACGCTTCAAAATTGCGCACACTAATGGAATGGTGCCAAACTTCGGTACTTAAAAATCTCCATAGGTGACGCTTTGAAAATTTTTACAGGTTACCAGTTTAGAGTCAAATATGTTTTTATTAAGTTTACAAAGTAATACAATGCCAAACAGTATATGGTAGTATGTTCAATACATCAAAAACATGGTAGAGTTCAGTCTGCCTGGTTAACAAACTATGAATATAAGTCGGTATAACATAGAAACGTAGGTAAATGTTAGTTCGGCTTGATTTCTGGATAGTAAATTATAAAATATCCATGTTATGATACGACCAAAAAGCATTCGTTTTAAGATCCTGCTACATTAATTTATAAAAGGGAGGAGAAGAAGAGGATAGAGAGGAAAAGAGAGAGAGGAAGGAAAGGAGAGGGAATAGGTAGGGATGGGGGGGGTCAAGGCAGATGAGCAGGCCCTGGAGCAGCACATTGGGGAGTCCGGGTAGAGTTTACAGGTTACCAGTTTAGAGTTACAGAGGAGGTCTAGTGCTAGAATTGTTGCACACACTCTAACGCATGCGGCGATACCTCACATGTGTGGTTTGAACGGCATTTACATATGTGGGCGGGGCTGCATGTGCGTTTGCTTCTGAGCGCGAGCTACCGGCCACAGGGGCATTTTAAAAAATTTTTTATTGTTGTTAATTATATTTTACTTAATTTTTTTATTTTTACACTTTTTTTTACATTTTAATTTTTTTGATCACTTTTATTCCTATTACAAGGAATGTAAACATCCCTTGTAATAGGAATCTATGTGACAGGTCCTCTTTATGGAGAGATGCGGGGTCAATAAGACCCCACATCTCTCCTCCAGACTGGAAAGCATGAGATTGAGAAAAAAATTCACCGATCTCATGCTGACAGCCGTGATCGCAGCTTTGTTTACATCCGGGTACCCGGGCATGTGTCATAACGCATAGTTGCCAACATTGCAAAAAAAATATGTGGGACACTTTTTTGGCTGTAGGCGGAGCCGTACAATATTTAGAGGCGCTGGCATTCATTTGTAGGCGTGGCTTAGCAAAAAATACGAGTGTGGCGTGTGAAGTGCGCCGTGGAGAAAAATGGGTTTGGTTTACATGAAATACTGGGCGTGGCTTAAATGGTCGTGGCTCGAGAGGGTGTGGTTAGAGTCTGAGATGAATGAGGGATGGAGAGGGAAAGGGGGAGAGGGAAAGGGGGAGAGGGGAAATGACGGGACAGCAGCCCCAGATCCTACACAATAAAAATATGTGTATTCTAGAAAGTTTAACAATCAGCAGATAAAGATACTCCAAACACCTGGTGTTAACGCTTCAATCATCCCGGCACCATGGTTGTTATGGTGTCAGGATGATTGAAGCGCATTATTTCTATTATTACATTGTAATATAAAATTAAATCATTCAACTCATCATAATACCGAATCAGTGGGATCCCTGAGCGTGTCACTAGCCATGTCGCCTGCCACCAGCAGAGTCTGTCCTCGTATCAGGTGCCCCCAGCAGAGTCTGTCCTTGCATCAGGTGCCCCTGGCAGAGTCTGTCCTTGCATCAGGTGCCCCCAGCAGAGTCAGTATAGACCCCCTCAGTGCAGACCCCCCTCCATCAGTGCAGACCCCCTCAGTGCAGACCCCCTCCATCAGTGCAGACCCCTCCATCAATGCAGACCCCCTCAGTGCAGACACCCTCCATCAGTGCAGACCCCCTCCATCAGTGCAGACCCCCTCAGTGCAGACCCCCTCTATCAGTGCAGACCCCCTCCATAAGTGCAGACCCCCTCCATCAGTGCAGACTCCCTTCATCAGTGCAGATCCCCCTCCATCAGTGCAGACCCCCTCTATTAGTGCAGACCCCCCTCAATTAGTGCAGACCCCCCCTCAGTGCAGACCCTTCCCTCGTCCAGGAGCGGCCGGTGTTCTGCCCAGAAAGTTCCCCTCGGCAAGTAAGGACCCCCTGTACTTCGCAGGCGCAGCGCTTGCGCAGTACGAGCCGGCAGAAACGGCCGAGCTGGGGAACTTTTCGGCAAGACACGGCGGTGCCGTGTGTTCAGTGGAGAGGGGAGGGGCCGATCCGTGCAGCTAAAGAAGCCGATTCACTGGCTGCATGGATCCAGCCCCCTTCCTCTCTCCACTGAACACTAGGGGAAAGATCGAGCGGCGGCACCGGCTGCCATTTTGCTGGAGCCAGCTGCTCCAAAAATAAAAAAAAAACAACATTCCCGATTTTCCTGATGGAAATCCCGATTCGGGACAGCCTCCAATCGGGACGAGGGTCCCAAAATCGGGATTGTCCCGGGAAAATCGGGACTGTTGGCAACTATGCATAACGTTGCACCTGGGCCTCCGACGGTCATAGAGATGACTGGTGACATCTGGTCACCGGAAATCTCTATCGTAGTCATCTGGAGCAGACGTCCCCTCCCGTCGCCTATAAGAATGATCAAGTGGCGGAACTGCTACTATGAGCATTCTTATGGTGCACAGAATCGCCGGCTGGAAATAATGATCTCTGAATAATGCCTCTAGCTGCACCCATCATTCAGATATCACCTCACAAAGTCAAGGACGTCATTTTACTATGGCCCAGTAGGGAAGTGGTGTGTAGACTGAAGTTGGGATAAAGTAATTTTGGGCAAGGATATGTTTAGGGCCTCAGTTTTCTCGAAGTTTGCTTTGAAGTTACTTACTAAGCTATGAATGCTTTGACAATGCCTGGCATAGATATATGTGGGATGGTGGTTTTTTTTGCTGAGGATGGCTAAAAAAAAAAAAAATTTTTTAATAAAAATAAGAAAATGTTATATGTAATGTTACAGTTTAATAATGTTTTAAGGATAAAGTATACTTGGTCTGAGTTCTTATTGTGTTACCTGGCATACTGATCAGTAATAAACGATAATGAATATTAGGAGGTACATTGCATGTGTCTAACTTCATGTTCTAATCGCCAAAGGGTCTGTGTGTGACTAAAGCGGGGGCAGGAACACAGTCATTAACCCCTTGGCGCTGACCGCCTCCTGGCCCTTTAAGAGTTCTAAAAGCCGGGAGGTGGGCATTCGGGTCACATGGATCGGAAAGCTCCCGATCGCAAGTATGCATCGGAAGCTTACAGAATCCTGCCGCCCGCCACGCTGGGAGCGTGCAGGGAGTGATTTCTCAGCACGGTTAAGTAGCTTACACAGGGCCGCATGTATGCGGATGCTCAGCATTAAATCCCACCCACTGAAAGGCCGTATATATGCGTACTGTCGGCACCAAGGAGTTAAAGCGGTATTAAACCCAAAAACAAAGCAGGTGTCTTTAACCACTTGCCTCCAGCCTACAGTACATTTACTGCAGGGGGCGGTGGCTAAAGGCTAAGCGTTGTACTGGTACGTCACTTAGCACATGCACACTGGCACTGCTCAGCAGCGCAACCACGTGACCACCGCCTCCACGGTGCTTGGTACCCGACCGCTGTGAGCAGCCAGGGTAACCTGATCACTATGACCAATCATAGCGATCACATGAATACAATTAGGGATGCACCGATATCATTTGTTTTTTTAGTATTTGCTGATACCAATTATCGATACCTGCCAGCAAGTGTTTTGTTTACACTTCAGCTGTCAGCAATGGTACAAAGCATTGAAAAGTTATTTACACATTAAATACTTTTTTTTTATTTTGCTCTTCTTTTTTAAATGTGAAATGTGTAAATATGTGTTAAAGGTGTAAAAATAATAACGAACAAAGTAAACAAAAACAAAAAAGTTTTAACTATTAATAGTTTTGTTTATAAAATAGAAGGGAACAAAAAAAAAAATCAGTAGGAAAAAAGTAATTAAATGGAGAAGGAGAATAAGGAGTTAATTAGGGCTGAGTAGAGTAAATTAAGGGTTAATAGTGGGTTAAACAGAGAAACATTTAATAAAAAAAAAAACACACAACTTTTTTTTTTACCTGACAGGTTGCTTTAAACTGACTTCAACTACAGATTGAAGTTCATCCCTTTAATCTGTAGATGAATAAAAACAAATATATACAAAATGAAATAATGTTTCTTTTTATCTTTCTGTTTTAGCGGATGAGCAATGTTGTTGATAAATATTGCCTGGCTGCTTTTTTTTTTACAGTTTCAATTGGCAGGACTTTGTTTACACTTCAGCTGTCAAAGGGGAACCTCACTGACAGCTGAATGAGTCATCAGTTGTTAACCACTTCCCGCCCGGCCTATAGCAGATTGACGGCCGGGCGGTGGTTCAGTTATCCTGACTGGGCGTCACATCGTGGCGATCGGTGGAGCGGGGTGTCAGTCTGACACCCCGCTCCACCGATCTTGGTAAAAAGCCTCTGGCCTAGGCTCTTTACCACGTGATCAGCCGTGTCCAATCACGGCTGATCACTATGTCAATAGGAAGAGCCATTGATTGGCTTTTCCTCACTTGCGTCTGACAGACGCGAGTAGAGGAGAGCCGATCTGCGGCTCTCCTGACAGTGCAGCCCCCCCCTCGTATGCCCACACTAAACCACCAGGGAAGCCGCCGGGACCAGCAGGGAGGGAAGCAACATGTGGATGGCCAGGTATGTACCCCATGGCCATCCACATGTGCCCAATGTGCCCAATCTGTGCCAATCAGTGCCCACAAATGGGCACTGACTGACACCATTTTAAATCAGTGATGCCCAGCATTGCCACCCATCAATGTGATCAGTTCCACCAATTAGTGTCAACAGTGCCACCCATCAGTGTCCATCTGTGCCACCTATCAGTGCCCACCTATCAGTGCCCATCTGTGCCACCTATCAGTGCCACCCATAATTACCCATCAGTGCCGCCTATGAGTGCCCATCAGTGCCCATCATCAGTGCCACCTCATTGGTGCCACCTCATCAGTGCCCATCAGTGCCGCCTTATCAGTGCCCGTCAGTGCAGCCATATCAGTGCCCATCATTGAAGAATAAAACGTACTTATTTACAAAAAATTTTAACAGAAACAAAGAAAAACTTGTTTTCTTTCTAAATTTTCGGTCTTTTTTTATTTGTTGCGCAAAAAATAAAAACCGCAGAGGTGATCAAATACCACCAAAAGAAAGCTCTATTTGTGGGAAAAAAATGATAAAAAATTTGTTTGGGTACAGTGTTGTATGACTGCACAATTGTCATTCAAATTGCGACAGTGCTGAAAGCTGAAAATTGGCCTGGGCAGGAAGGTGCCTAAGTGCCTGGTGTTAAAGTGGTTAAGGACTTGACAGGCCCGTTTCTTAACAACCTGTATTTGCTTTTTTTTTTTGCTTTTGCCGTTTATTTTTTTGTTTACATTTCAGCTGTCAGTAGGGAAATCCCGCTGACAGTTGAAAGAACCGAGCCTGAAATGATCAGTTTCAGGTATCGGCGGATTTGCAGGAGTACCAATACTTGTGCAAATACTTAGTATCGGTACTTATACTGGTATTGGTGCAACCCTAATTACAATGTAAGCAAAACTGTCATGCATGCTGTGATTGGCCCACAGGTATCACATGGTACCTGGCACCCTGTACCATGTGATTAGCTGTAGCTAATAACAGCATCACAATAAGCAAGCTGTTATGAATGAAAGCCATTCATGACAGTTAAAAATATTGCTTATAGCAGTGATCCTAACTGAAACCCCCCCCCCACACTCAAAGTAGTACAGTGTTACTAACGTTCAATATCAATGCCAAAATGTCACCATTTCTGCCAGGGGATGTAAACTTTTGGGCACAACTGTATATCTCTCTTAGGAGGTTGAATGTGTCCCATCAGCCTTCTGGACCTTATAACATGGACATGTTTGGTGTCAAACTGATTGTCAGCTTCCTATACAGTAGTGTAACCCTTTTTTATGAAGGTAATATGAACCATTGTTGAGGGTTTGCAATGTATAAAAGTTCAGTTTTAGCTCAAGAACCCAGATGTATATTGCTTACTAGATGCGTATTTTGAAGACCCCCTAATGTTATTCCATGCAGCTCTCTCTGGTTTTAGCTGTGTTCTGTTGAAGGTGCTTAATCAAATGTGTCACCTTCACCGGCTGCCGACCACAGACCTGAGAAGAAGGAAAAGAGAGCAGCGCCGCTCTAAGCGTTAAAAATTAGTTAAAGCTTTAATTTGCTTTAAAAGTAAAGTCATATTTGAGCTGTGTTATACAGGCATTGGTATCTGTGGTTCTTTTAGTGGTCCTGGATATTCCCTCTGTTCCAACTGGGCAGCAGTGATAGGTCAGTCCTCGGCCGCTCCGGTGGTGTCCGTAGCTCCGAGGCTGGAGATTCTCACAGCAGGGCATGTCGGCGGGAATCATCAGGTGCTTGAGAACAGGGGGCGTGGCTTGAGCGCTCGTGTTCGGAGCATGCGTACTCCTTCATCAGGCGTGTGATCCAGCCATCATCGGCAAGGTTTATGTAGAGAAAGGGGAGGGAAAGGAGAGGTGAAGGGGCGGTGCCAGGAACTGCAAGGTGCAGCAGACCAGCGCTAGTCTCAAGGCGCGGATCATGCACAGATCAATTTAGCCATCAAATAAAAAGGTGCTTGTGTTTGGTAAGAAATATAAAAACATATCTATACGTACAGTATCTCACAAAAGTGAGTACACCCCTCACACTTTTGTAAATATTTTATTCTTTTCATGTGATAATACTGAAGAAATGACACTTTGCTACAATGTAAAGTAGTGAGTGTACAGCTTGTATAACAGTGTAAATTTGCTGTCCCCTCAAAATAACTCAACACACAGCCATAATGTCTAAACCGCTGGAAACAAAAGTGAGTACACCCCTAAGTGAAAATGTCCAAATTGGGCCCAATTAGCCATTTTCCCTCCCCGGTGTCATGTGACTCGTTAGTGTTACAAGGTCGCAGGTGTGAATGGGGAGCAGGTGTGTTAAATTTGGTGTTATCGCTCTCACTCTCTCATACTGGTCACTGGAAGTTCAACGTGGCACCTCATGGCAAAGAACTCTCTGAGGATCTGAAAAAAAGAATTGTTGCTCTACATAAAGATGGCTTAGGCTATAAGAAGATTGCCAAGACCCTAAACTGAGCTGAAGCACGGTGGCCAAAAACCATACAGCAGTTTAACAGGACAGGTTCCACTCAGAACAGGCCTCGCCATGGTTGACCAAAGAAGTTGAGTGCGCGTGCTCAGCATCATATCCAGAGGTTGTCTTTGGGAAATAGACATATGAGTGCTGCCAGCATTGCTGCAGAGGTTAACAGGGTGGGGGGTCAATCTGTCAGTGCTCAGACCATACGCCGCACACTGCATCAAATTGGTCTGCAGGGTTGTCTTCCCAGAAGGAAGCCACTTCTAAAGATGATGCACAAGAAAACAAGGAAAAACAGATTGCTGAAGAAAAGCAGACTAAGGACATGGATTACTGGAACCATGTCCGGTGGTCTGATGAGACCAAGATAAACTTATTTGGTTCAGATGGTGACAAGCATGTGTGGCGGCAACCAGGTGAGGAGTACAAAGACAAGTGTGTCTTGTCTACAGTCAAGCATGGTGGTGGGAGTGTCATGGTCTGGGGCTGGATGAGTGCTGCCGGCACTGGGGAGCTACAGTTCATTGAGGGAACCATGAATGCCAACATATACTGTGACATACTGAAGCAGAGCATGATCCCCTCCCCTCTGGGCCGCAGGGCAGTACTCCAACATGATAACAACCCCAAACACACCTCCAAGAAAACCACTGCCTTTCTTAAGAAGCTGAGGGTAAAGGTGATGGACTGACCAAGCATGTTTCCAGACCTAAACCCTATTGAGCATTCTCAGACTGAAGGTGGAGGAGTGCAAGGTCTCTAACATCCACCAGCTCCGTGATGTCATCATGGAGGAGTGGAAGAAGACTCCAGTGGCAACCTGTGAAGCTCTGGTGAACTCCATGCCCAAGAGGGTTAAGGCAGTGCTGAACAATAATAGTGGCCACACAAAACATAGACACTTTGGGTCCAATTTGGACATTTTCACTTAGGGGTGTACTCACTTTTGTTGCCAGCGGTTTAGACATTAATGGCTGTGTGTTGAGTTATTTTGAGGGGACAGCAAATTTACACTGTTATACAAGCTGTACACTCACTACTTTACATTGTAGCAAAGTGTAATTTCTTCAGTGTTGTCACATAAAAAGATAGAAGAAAATATTTACAAAAATGTGAGGGATCTACTCACTTTTGTGAGATATTGTATATGTACACAACACATGACTAAGGGTGGGTAAATAAACTGAAATAAAGTAAAATTTGATGGGAATAGAAATACTAATGAAAATAAATAAATGTAAAGAAGAAAAAATCATTATAGAGAAAAAATAAATATATGTAGAGAAAAGAATTCTTTCATAAACATAAAGATAATAATGATAAATAATAGAGCAAAAATAAAGATAAAAATAGAATCGGAACTAAAAATAAAAGTAAAAATAAAAATATAAAAAGTAAAAATAAAATATAATATAAAGATAAAAATAGAAATAAAAATAAAATAATGTAGAGTGAAGGAATATAAATAGCATTTAAATTGTATTTCTATAGATTTGGAAGGTAAGCATGAATAGGAGGTTCCTCTGGTATAGTTACAAATTGGCGTTCTCATTGGCTAACAAAATTCCTGTTTAGAGATTATTTTGGAAAGTTGTTTTTAATTTTAATCAACATATGGGGGTTGTTTTTTATTTTTAGAATTTTAGTTTCTAACTAGTTATGAGCAGGACAATCGCACTGATTTGGAGGTATCCAAAAACACATCCACACACATGCATATCTATGTGTGCGCATGCGCACACCTGTACCCATAAGGGAATTGAGTCGTTATGCAGAAACTATGAAAACAACAATCAAAATGCGGGCATATGCATAAAACGCAGGTACATGACTGCACACATTGTTGCTATACATGCTCATCTCCAAAGCAGTGTGGGCTAGAGTAGAATTTCTGTGGTAAAGACAACGGAGTGGCCCTTGGGCTCATAGGGATAATGGGGAAGATAGGAGTGGGGGGCGGGGAGGAAAGGGGTGGGATGGGGGAGGAGGGGGAAAGAGGGGGGAAATCATGGATTTATCTAACAATGGGGTGAGTACAGGTGGTAGGTTAAAGGGGAAGGCTATGATTAGGATGGATGGGTCTGTGGGTACCAGTATATGTTAATAGATGGAATGAATTTCAATATCTTTGTTTAAGCCACCAGGCTTTAAACTATCCAGGGTGTAGATCCAGAAAGTTTCCCTCTCGCACCGACGCTTAATGCGTTCAGCTCGGGGGAAACTACCCGGGATGGTCTCTATAACCCAGATCTGTAGGCCATTGGTGGAGCCCTGATGGAATTCAGTGAAATGTCTTGGGATAGTGAGGTCGCTTTTGTCTTCAATGGAGCGTCTATACTCTCCGAACTTTTTTCGTAAGGTTCTGATAGTGCGGCCTACATAAAGCGGGCCGCAGGGGCAAGAGAGGCAATATACCACAAATTCTGTTGAGCAGTTAAAGAATTCGCCAAGGGGATATGTTTTGCCTTTTGTGGTGAATTGTTTCCACAGACTTGAAAGCTTCTGTTACCGATTTTTGGAGGAACGATGGACCATGTTGCAGGGCCAGCAGCAGCCTGTCACTGGGCTAAATCTACAATCCGAATGACATCTCCCCCCACTACTTTCCTCCAGAAGTTTCTGGAGCTTTGTAGGGGTTAAGGAAGAACCGCAGAGGCAGAGAATCTTACCACTGCCACTGCTTGTGTGGGCGAGATGTGTACTGCGCTGATAACATGAAATGAATAGGAGGACTAGCAGGGATTGGAGAAGCATACATCCCACCAACACAAGCAGCAGCAGTAATAAGATGTTCCACCTCGGGGGATCCTCTTTAACCTACATGCCAGTGGCAGCCTGTCCATGAGGGGTATCCAACCCCCTGATCTACATACAGGGCACTGGACCATGGATTCCAATGGCCCACCCAGTTGTGTGATACTAGTGAATGAATATTCGCTATTCTCACACTAACCCTTCCCCCGGCCAATCAGGAAACGGGTTGTGAGACCCGTCACCCGATTGGTTGAAAGGACAGGCGATCCTATTGGACGCCTAGTGCCTAGAAGGAGGAGAGAGGAGATGCTCTGCAGAAGCCACCATGCTGGAGGAGAGGACACAGGAGCTGCTGCCCGCAGCCCACCACCTGCCACCTAGGTGGGGTACATGCGAGACAGACCAGCAGACAGTGAGCAAGCAGGCGGTGGAGTGCCGTCGGCCGTCCCGTGGAAAAAAGAAAAAACACCAGCCACCACTGCTTCATGCCGTCCCGACTCCTGTACTGTGCCCATTTGCTTCTCTCATACAATGCCCTTCCACCACCCCCCATACTGTGATCTCCCAAATCTAGCACTATGCCCTCCTGACTCCCCCCCCCCCCCCGTTATTGTGCCCTTTGTGTTGATTAGTCTTTGCTTTCTGGCATGTTTTCTTATTGGTTAAAATAGATTTTATTGAAAGTACTACTAAATAAATGTTTAATTCTATCAATTATTTATACTTCAATTATTGAGAGTTGGTGTGTAAATTGGGGCAGACATGTAGGGGCCCCAGTGCATTACTTTGCCCCAGTGGCCCATGATGCTATTAAGACAGCCTTGGCCCCGGGGAGACAAAACACTAAAAAAGAAGTGAATATGCCCCCATATGGGATTACTTTGTATTAACATAAATGCAAGTACTTATCCTAATTACTACTATTATACTAATGTCCAAAATGTGTTTATTTTCTAATAGTTATTTAGCATCTGCCTGGAATTTAGTTCTAAGTTAGGGTAATGGTGACACACTTTGGTATTTAAATGAACATGGGGTGGAGGCAGCCGGTGAAGAAGGAATTCTGGTGTGTATGGTCAGGCTTATTGCAGTCTCTCTCCCCTTGCTGTAAGATTTGTTGGACTTCATATTGTCAGGTTCCTGTCGGCTATCTATAACAGGAATCTTTGTAGTTCTATTTGTGTTCTGTAGATGGTGCTGTCCGTTCTCTCACATCAATGCGGAGCTCCTGCTTTTGCTATGCACAAGAAATGTGTGATGTTACAAAGCTGCCAGTAGGTGGCAGTGTAATTCCATGAAGATCTATCATAACACTGAACAGAGACTTTGTATTAACACAGAAAAATGTGATGTTCCTGAGTTGCCAGCAGGTGGCAGGATGTTATTCACCTACATGAGATGAATAGTTACTTTGCATTAACAAAGGAGCCACTGTATGGTTAAAAAAAAAAAAAAGATTATATAGGATCAAAAATAATAATATAGGCTGGTCCTCTCTGTAGATACAAAATGGAATTAGATGACGCTATTAAACACTGGTAGATGGGACTGGGACTATTCAGTTTGAAGATCCAATAGTTTATCGGCTCCTCTCCTGGACTGAAACGGCTTCCTCTGGTTTCACTGCACACTGTGAGCTTCTCTCAATGTGCATTAGAAGCTGAAGCAAGTCAGACAGAGACCACCTCATTTCCTGGCTGGAGGACGTCCAGTATCATCTTGCACTTTCTTTCTCAGCCTTACTGTCCCCGGTCCACCGCTTTCATTAATTGGATTTCAGTTCTTTCACTCATGGAGGCTGAACATCACATGTGTGCAGTATGCATGCAAATACAGCCTGCCTAGCCCTCCTCCCGACTGACATCTACCCATCAAAACATTTTGATATTTGAATAACTCCTCCTAAAATCCTGCCCACTACTTGAATCAGGACTGAGGACTCTTGAGAGGAGTACTGAGGCATTGCATAGAAAAGCACAGGGACCCAGTGATTGTATGACTGGGTGTAAAATAAAATATGAAAATAGGATGTTTTCTGTTTCATCAAAGAAAAGGCTTTGTTAATTAAAAACAAAAAACAGCAACAGTATAAAGATAGTTGAAATGAATTGGAGAGGTATGTGATATAGTGGCATCATTATGGGGGTGTGGACCGCACCCGGGTGACATCAGGAGCAGACTGACCATTCTGTAAAAGCGAGGGGAGCAAAGCAGGCGATGGCAGTGGCACAGTCCAATCTTGGAAGTAACTCACTTATGGTGGCAGAGTGCTGCGGGAGGCGGGCAGAGACTGGGTACTTTATATTATACTTTTAGAGTTCACTGTCATTACAACTACTTTATAAATCTATTTATTCCTGGAGCCTGAGGTCTGCATGTTAAAAGGAGAAGTTCACCTTTTAGGTTGAATATATTTTTATTCACTTATTTCCAGGGATAGAAAAAACAAAGCAATAAAGGGGTACATAAAGAAAAAAAAGGAAGAAGGGGAACAATGTTAAACAAAAATTACACAAATTGGCAACATAATGCCCCGTACACATGGTCGGACATTGATCGGACATTCCGACAACAAAATCCTCTGATTTTTTCCTACGGATGTTGGCTCAAACTTGTTTTGCCTACACACGGTCGCACAAAGTTGTCGGAATTTCCGATCGCCAAGAACGCGGTGACGTCAAGCACGTACGACGAGACTAGAAAAGGCCGGTTCAGAACCAAGCGCAGCACCCTTTGGGCTCCTTTTGCTAATCTCGTGTTAGTAAAAGTTTGGTGAGAGACGATTCGCGCTTTTTCAGACTCGTGGCTTTCAGATCGTTTTCTGCCGTTCAGTTTGTGCTTGTGGGTTTGTATCTGCTCTTCAGTGCGTGCAAGCAAGTTCCGCGTGACTTTAGTCACTGTATTCTTGTTCGTTCGTTACTGGTTTTCAGGTCGCTCTTCACAGGCCTTGCTGTTCTTCAGTGCGTTCTGTTACTTCGTTCTGAGCAGCCGACCGTTTTATAGCCATGTTTCGTATGCGTACTCCTCGTAGAGTTCGTGCTGTGCGGGGGCTTGGTGTTGGGGTCCTGACATTGACACAAGTCCAGTCCATGAACAGGGTGGGGAGGAGTTCATGGACCAAGAATTGGTTGCTTCAGCGTGACCAGTTCTGTCATATGCCTTTGCTCCGTGAGATCCGTGAGAATAATCCTGATGATTTCAGGAACTTTCTCCGGATGACGGACCCCGTGTTTCACCGTTTGTTGGCTTCGCTGACCCCCTATATCAGCAGGCAGGATACCTGCATGAGGCAAGCCATCACTGCGGAGCAGAGGTTGGTCGCTACCTTGCGGTATTTGGCCACAGGGAGAAGCCTGCAGGACCTCAAGTTCTCGACAGGCATCTCCCCCCAGGCTCTGGGTATCATTATCCCAGAGACCTGTTCTGCCATCATACAGGTCCTGCAGAAGGAGTATATGAAGGTAAGATTTTTTTCCTTTTATATCACATTTTATTGTATTGAATGTTTGCTAATATATTGTATTTCTTTCCTCATTCCCTAATTACCATGATTGTAATATGCTGTGAATGTCCCCTTTGTCCTCATGCATGCTGGATTTTTATGTAATTATTATTTTATGTCCTTCATACATATTTCCCCTTCAATAACCTCTCCAGCATGGTGTCTCCTGCCCCTATATTCACCTCATGTAGTCACTTAACAATGTATTTTATCAGCTCCATAGTAGTGCTTTACCCCAAACACCCCCTAAAATGTTTGGAAATGTTATTTTGGATTTAAATTCAGGAAGAGGGCCAAAGGCTTTTTTTTGTGGTGTCCCCAAATTTTTGGTAACCCTCCCTTCCCCCAACTGCTAAGTCAGCTGATCCCAATTCTCTATCCTCAATCATCTATCTGCTGACTTTGCCAAACCCATACACACTACACCCATCTCTTTACTGGTCAGATTTATGGATGAATTCCCCAAAGCATGTAGTGCAAGGGCCTGCCTGTATACTTTCCAATGGTACTGTTTAAAGTTCTTGTATCCTATTATGATCTTGATAGGTAATAGCAGAATGTCCAAATGTGCTCAAATGTGTACAGTGTGTATTTATATCTTTGTATTATGACACTTCTTACCTGTCCAGTGGGCTGCCAATAGTGTAACAAAGGAGGGGCTGTTCCAAGTAATACCCTGTATTTAGGCATTCATCTCTCAATGAAGTGAAGAGGGTTACCTGTCCAAGAGTCCCCCCCCCCCTATAATGTTAGAAATGGCCCATGAGAGGGGGGGAGGGGGAATATGATAGGTGTACCTTATACTTTGTTGTTGTTAAATTCCCCTTAATAAATGCTATCTGGAGGTTGACCCATAATGTTTGTGTCTAATCTGCTTGCCAGGTTTCTGTGAAAAAATAGTAATGTTTTTTTTTTTTCCTCAACAGTTTCCTTCCACGCCACAGGAATGGCAGACTGTGGCCTCCCACTTTGCCCAGCGGTGGGACTTTCCTAACTGCAGAGGGGCAATTGATGGGAAACACGTCCACATCGTCCCACCACCCAACTCGGGGTCGTACTATTATAACTACAAGGGGTTTAATAGTATAGTGATGTTGGCGGTGGTGTCGGCTAATTACGAGTTCTTGTATGTGGACGTGGGGAAGAATGGCCGGATGTCCGATGGTGGAGTCATCGCCCAGACGGAGTTCTACAGGCGTCTCCAGAATGGCAGTTTGGACTTGCCACCTCCAGAGGACAATGTTGAAGGTCTCCCATTTGTGTTCGTTGCTGATGAAGCATTTGCGCTGGGGGACCACCTGATGCGGCCATTCCCGATGAGGACCCTCACCCCGGAACAGAGGGTTTTTAATTACCGGCTGGCCAGAGCCCGAAGAGTGGTGGAGAACACATTTGGAATCCTGGCCAGCCGGTTCCGGCTATTTCTGACACCCATCCATATGGCGGAGTATAAACTGAACCATATTATACTGGCGTGCTGTGTTCTCCATAATTTTTTAAGAAAATATTCAGCCAACTATGCTGGCTCAGTTGGGCCTGAGGCCGGAATCCCAAATACTTCCACAATGACGGCACTTGAAAGCGGCCGTCCTGGCTTGCCCTCCCTGAATGCCCGTGATGTCCGGTTACGATACCTGGAGTTCTTTGTGGGTAGGGGGCTATCAATATGCCAGACAATATGTGACACCTTTTTTAAATAAAAAACAACCAAAAGCAATTCTTGGTGGACATTTACTGCTTGTGTTTGTTTTAGCTGACCCTGACAGAAATGTGTTGAGTGCAGAAAATGTCGTGATTGGGTAACCTTATAAAAAACAGTGTTGGCTGGTACTTCCTAAATGCAAAAACACATTTCACTTCAAGTGCACTTGCAACTGCACTGAACCTGCACTTGTAGTGCAAAGTGTATTTGCCCTTAGGAAATAACCCCCATTTGTGCATAAAACAACAATTACATCACCCCAAAAGTGTTGTTGTAGTGTTGAGACAATAATCCACACATTCTTGAGTAAGGCACTTTTTTATACCTGCACAATCAAAATGTGCATTTACCAAAGGTTTTTAAAACAAACCAACATGTTTGTAGTATAAAATGTTTGCAGTAGCATTATGAATAATCAAAATATCCATTTCAGATAAAACAGGCCTGTGTAAAACCAACAAGAAAGCCAAAAAACTAGAACTTACAAAGTTCACATTAGGTAAAACCTGAAGGCTATATCAGACATCAGTATTTAGGAACTGGGTTTGATACAGCGTTCAGATGGGGGGAACTCACCCCTGGAAAAGCCAAATTTGGAAGATGCACACCAATTTACGAATGTCAACATGTGCTATCTGCCATCAGGGGGGATCAAGGGATGTGTTTTGGGGGAGCAAGCCCTTCCTCAACGCTACTTTATAATTGAGGAAGGGGTTGCCCCCCCAAAATGCGTCCATTGATCTCCCGTGATGGCAGATAGCACATGTTGGCACACTGTGTGCATCCTCCAAATTTGGCTTTTAAAAACATTGTTAAAATTGAAAATACTGAAAACCGGTCATTTTGTGGGGTTTAAATTCTCCCCAAAACATCAATGATGTTATTATTTTTTGTAATAACATCACGTATTTGTTGCTGGATGTTTTGCAATTGGAGATTACACCCCATGATCTCCCCTATCAGTATCTGGGCACTTTCAGAAGTAAAGCGTTCTGGATCCACAACATCACGATCACCTAAAAAGAGATAAAGAACAAAAAAAAAGATCTCAAAAATCTGCCACCAGCCATCTCTTTTACCTGAGTCTGTGGTCGCAGACACTCACCTGTTGTGGTGCCAATCTCCACTACATCTTCTTCTTCCTCCTGCTCAGCATCTTGGGTTTGGGGTAGTTCCCCTTCTTCCAGAGGGGGGGGGGTCTGTGTTCTCCTGGGATGAGGGGTGTCCGAGTCTTTTCTCCCCTATGTAAAACAAAAATGGTATACTTAGCACACAGATATTTGATGGCAGAACTATAAAAATAGGAAACATTGCTTGGAAGTGGGGTACAATTGTCTATTTTAGCCGAGTTCAAAGATGTCTTTTTTTTATTGCCCTTTGTCAAGCTGCAATACTTTACCTGTTTGGTACAAGCTTCACACATGTAACCCCCCCTATAGTATACACTGGAGCACCTGTGTGCCCCCCCTAATAAAAATGGTGTTCTTGTGTCTCACACTAGTGCTCCAGTGTCCAGATGTGAAAACAGCTGCTCAGTGTTCTCTCCTTACACACAATCTAGTTTGCATTTCATTCTAGTAACAAACCCATCTACCTAAACAAATATTTGGCATCCAAGTAGGCCCCCAAAAAATGTGGGAAAATGCATATGGCCTAAACAATGGTGTTCTAGAGGCCGAACGAAAAATGTTTGATACGAACAAATAATGGGCCCATGAACATTAAAGTTGACCTTTTTAAACGTTACAATTAATAAAAGCATATTGGAGCAGAACGAACGGAATAAAGCCAGAAAGAATATAAACACAGCACAACTACTTACTTTTTTGCAGCACTCTCCGGATCTTTCGGTACTGCTCCGGCTCTCTCAACTTCAGGTCCGACCACCGCTTCCTGAGCTGATCTTTTGATCTTCGGACCCCGAAATTCTGCTCGAGACTCCTGACCACTTTCGCCATGATCTTGGCCTTTCGGATGTTCGGGTTGGGGTAAGGCCCATATTTGCCATCATAGTCGGACTTCTTCATGATGTTGACCATCTCCAACATCTCCCCAAATGACATATTTGTGGCCTTAAAACGTCTCCTTCTGGATCGGGACGTGCCTGGATCTGGGCTTTCCTCCTCCTCCTCGTTGCTACAATTAGCACGCACCTGGTGTGACTCCGCCATCATGCTCTTCCCCCACTGCGCCAAACGAAAAGGGGCGGGGAATAGAATAGAAAGAACGTCAGGGGCGGGCGGAGTTACACACATGCGCAGTGTCTATAAAGCGTAACACGCGTGCGTATTACGTACGATCTGTGAGTGGAGGAAGGAGCATTGGACGCGCCGATCGTAAGAACGAAGGCAAGAGACAAACTTGGGCCTATACTGCTTCTAGATTGAGGACTATATTGTAACAAGATTAGGAGAGTTTTGTCTGACATTAGGCTTTGTCTTGTGTTGTGTCTTGCAGTGAACATGGATATCTTAATGAGAGATACTGACTTCATGTCACTATTCATTGATATGCTAAGGGAGCTGCCCTGTCTGTGGGAGATTACCCACCCCCATTTCAAAAACCAAGCAAAGAGGAAGGCGGCACTGGAGCAATTGTGTGAAATTGTGAAGCAGGTGATCCCCACGGCAGACATCACTTATTTAAAGATCTTAATTGGTTGCCTGAGGAGCACATATCTGAGGGAGCGCAATAAAGTCCTGGATTCACAGAGATCCGGAGCAGCAGATGACATCTATGTCCCCAGGATGTTGTACTACGACAGGCTGCACTTTCTGGCAGGCCAGACTGAACCCAGGCCATCCCTCTCCAGTCTTCCTTCCACGCTTCCTTCCCCCCCGGCTGAGGCTTCTGACGCCCAACCTGGGCCTTCCAGGCCACATGTGGAGGAGCCCAGATTGAGCCAGGTATAGCATTCCTCTAAATATTTCTGCTTGTACTATCAATGATGTTACCTAGATGTTAGTTGGGAGTACTAATTTATGATTGTGATTGATGATGCAAAAACTAAAACCATGTCCTTTTTCATACACAGGGAAGTCTCAGCCAGGAGGTGGCTGATCTGCAGGTCCCTCCACCCACCCTGAAAACAGAAAGTGGCAGCAGGAGGAGTAGCCTAAAGGAGGCGGCTATCAGATTTTTTTGGAGGGCTACAGAGGTCCTGGGAGCACCGCACACCAGGCAGGAGAACCTTGCGGCATTCATTGCCTATAAAATGCAGAGGATGGAGGAGGGCCAACAAGCCAGGTGTCAGGCCCTCATTTCAGAGGCTCTGGAGAAAGGTGTGAGGGGACAACTTACACCTCACACACAGCTTTGGGATGGTCCTCCTCCTCCTCCTCCCTCTCCTCCAGGTCCTCCCAGTCCTCCTCCAGGTCCTCCCAGTCCTCCTCCTCCTCCAGGTCCTACTCCTCCTCCTGCCACATCTCCTACTGCACAGCCACAGCCCGGAAGGAAGTGTGAAAGGAAGACCAGAGAGTGATTGCCCTGGGTTCAGTCTGGTCGGCCAAAAGATGCAGCCTCTTGTGGTACCACAGCCTGGGGACACAGATGTCATCTGCTGCTATCTGAGTCTCTGTGAATCCCGGACCAGACTGCCCTCCCTTATATATGGACTCCTCAGGCCACCAATTTTGAGGTTTAAGAATTGATGTCTGCCCTGGGGGTCCCAGGCTTCACTAATTTCTGCTGTTGATCCAGTGTTGCCTTCCTCTTTGTTTGGTTCTGATCCCTTAATAAAGGATTTTTGTTTTGAATTATACTCTCCTATGTGTTTTACTTCAAAAATTACAGTTGGTTTGTGAGGATTCAGGTACATTGCAAATATACAATGTGAAATGAACAAGGGACACCAACAACAAACAATCTCATGGAGATTAAATAATAAAAGATATCAATGGTTTTTGGGTAACTTGCCACACAAAACACACACAAAAATATTCTGGAGTAGGGATGAGCCGAACACCCCCCGGTTCGGTTCGCACCAGAACCCGCGAACGGACCGAAAGTTCGCACGAACGTTAGAACCCCATTGACGTCTATGGGACTCGAACGTTCGAAATCAAAAGTGCTCATTTTAAAGGCTAATTTGCATGGTATTGTCCTAAAAAGGGTTTGGGGACCCGGGTCCTACCCCAGGGGACATGTATCAATGCAAAAAAAACTTTTAAAAACGGCCGTTTTTTCGGGAGCAGTGATTTTAATGATGCTTAAAGTAAAAAAAAAAAGTGAAATATTCCTTTAAATATCGTACCTGGGGGGTGTCTATAGTATGCCTGTAAAGTGACGCGTGTTTCCCATGTTTAGAACAGTCCCTGCACCAAATGTCATTTTTAAAGGAAAAAATCTCATTTAAAACTGCTTGCGGGTTTAATGTCATGTCGGGTCATGGCAATATGGATGAAAATCAGTGAGACAAACGGCATGGGTACCCCCCAGTCCATTACCAGGCCCTTTGGGTCTTGTATGGATATTAAGGGGAACCCCGCACCCAAATTAAAATAAGGAAAGGTGTGGGGCCACCAGGCCCTATATACTCTGAACAGCAGTGCAAACAAGACAGGGACTGTAGGTTTGTTGTTAAGTAGAATCTGTTTGTAATTTTGAACATTTTTAACGTGTTTAGCTCCAGCCAAAAAATCTTTTCTAAGCTTTTTGGAAAACATAGGGAAGGGTTATCACCCCTGTGACATTTGTTTTGCTGTCTTTCCTCCTCTTCAGAAGATTTCACCTCACTTTTTTGTCCCAATGAAAAATGTTTTTTGAAAATTTGGGTTTTTTTGTGGAACAAGGATTGGAAAGCATCAGTGGAAAGGAGAAATTGTTTTCCCATATTAACTCTTACAGGAGAGAATTTCCCTTCCTAGGGGTAGATTTAATCTCACTTCCTGTTGTCTCCTTCCGTTTGCAAGTAGGAGTCATTTGTAAGTTAGATGTTTGAAAGTAGGGTCCTGCCCTATATACTCAGCAGAAATTTGGGCCTTAGGTATTGCTGTGGCCACAACACTGTAAGCCCTCACAGGGCCCTGCTGTGAAATATTAGATCAAGAATTGTAATTACATGCCCCTGTTGAACAGGAGCTGAAAAATTAGGCCTTAGGCACTGGTGCTGGTGCCACAACACTGCAACCCCTCACAGACACTCTAGTTGGAACGCAGGAATGAGCCCTGCTGCAAAGTATTGCTTCAAAAATTGTAATTACACGCCCCTGTTAGACAGGGGCAGAAAAATTGGGCCTTAGGCACTGGTGCTGGTGCCACAACACTGCAACCCCTCACAGACACTCTAGTTGGAACGCAGGAACGAGCCCTGCTGCAAAGTATTGCTTCAAAAATTGTAATTACACGCCCCTGTTAGACAGGGGCAGAAAAATTGGGCCTTAGGCACTGGTGCTGGTGCCACAACACTGCAACCCCTCACAGACACTCTAGTTGGAACGCAGGAACGAGCCCTGCTGCAAAGTATTGCATCAAAAATTGTAATTACACGCCCCTGTTAGACAGGGGCAGAAAAATTGGGCCTTAGGCACTGGTGCTGGTGCCACAACACTGCAACCCCTCACAGACACTCTAGTTGGAATGCAGGAACGAGCCCTGCTGCAAAGTATTACATCAAAAATTGTAATTACACGCCCCTGTTAAACAGGGGCTGAAAAATTGGGCCTTAGGCACTGGTGGTGGCGCCCAGAACCAAAAATGTTCTTACAAGCTATCAGCGTGATGATTGAGGAGGAAGAGGATAATTACTCAGGGATAGTCACTCAGCATCAGCATAGGCAGTCTTTGAAGGGATCTGAGATTTCAAAAAAAATTATTCGGTTACATCAGCATCAGGTGCTTGGTAGCTGGTGGTGATCCAAGACTCATTCATTTTTATGAAGGTCAGCCGATCGACCGAGTCGGTGGACAGACGCACCCTGTGATCGGTTACCACGCCTCCAGCAGCACTGAATGTGCGTTCCGAAAGAACGCTGGATGCAGGACAGGCCAGTAGCTCAATTGCATACTGTGCAAGCTCTGGCCAGTGATCCATCCTCAAGACCCAGTAACCCAGAGGATTTTCGGTGGGAAAGGTGTCCAAGTCTGATCTTGCCCCTAGGTATTCCTGCACCATATAAAACAGACGCTGGCGATGGTTGCTGGAACCGATCATACCTTGGGGCTGCGGACCAAAAAATTGTCTGAACGCATCGGTCAGACGGCCACCTTCTCCACCGCTCCTTCTTTGACTGACCGAAGCCTCAGCAACACGTTGTCCAGAAACAGGAGTTTGTAACCTCCCAGTCTCTGGGAACGCGTTGCACAGACCTTTCTGCAAGGCCTCCCGAAGATGTTTCATCCTCTGCTCCCTCTGCGATGGCAAGATAAGGTCCGCAACCTTACCCTTGTAACGTGGATCAAGGAGGGTTGCCAGCCAGTATTGGTCCTTCTCCTTGATACCACGAATACGAGGATCCTTACGCAGGCTTTGCAGGATCAGGGAGGCCATGCAGCGTAGGTTTGCTGAGGCATTCGGTCCGGAGTCCTCTGGGTCACTAAGAACGACATGGTCCGCAGCCACCTCCTCCCAGCCACGTACAAGTCCATGTGTTTCTTGGGACTGATCCCTTAAAGACTGCTGCTGATGCTGAGTGCCAGGCTCCACCTCCATACTGACACAATCTTCCTCCTCCTCCTCTTCCTCCTCGTCCTCTTCCTGTGTGATCGGCGGGCACGCAGGAACACTGTCTGGATAAAGGGGGCCTTGAGAGCTAAGGAAGTCCTCCTCTTCCTGCCTCTGTTCTGCCTCAAGTGCCCTGTCCATTATTCCACGCAGCGTGTGCTCCAACAGGTGGACAAGGGGGACAGTGTCACTGATGCATGCACTGTCACTGCTCACCATCCTCGTGGCCTCCTCGAATGGTGACAGGACAGTGCATGCATCCCTGATCATGGCCCACTGGCGTGGGGAAAAAAAACCAAGCTCCCCTGACCCTGTCCTGGTGCCATAGTCGCACAGGTACTCATTGATGGCCCTCTGCTGCGTGTGCAGCCGCTGCAGCATGGCCAACGTTGAGTTCCACCTGGTGGGCATGTCACAGATTAGGCGGTTCTTGGGCAGGTTAAACTCCTTTTGGAGGTCCGTCAGCCGAGCACTGGCATTATATGACCGGCGGAAATGCACACAGACTTTCCTGGCCTGCCTCAGGACATCCTGTAAGCCCGGGTACCTGCCCAAGAACCGCTGCACCACCAAGTTAAGGACGTGAGCCAAACAGGGCACATGGGTCATTTGTCCCTGTCGGAGGGCAGAGAGGAGGTTGGTGCCATTGTCGCAAACCACCATTCCTGCCTTAAGTTGGCGTGGCGTCAACCACCTCTGAACCTGCCCCTGCAGAGCTGACAAAACCTCTGCCCCAGTGTGGCTCCTGTCCCCCAAGCACACCAGCTCAAGCACCGCATGGCATCTTTTGGCCTGCGTACTTGCGTAGCCCCTTGAACGCCTACGGAGCACCGCTGGTTCAGAGGAAGAGGCCATAGAGGAAGAAGAAGAGGAGGGGGTGGAGGAGAGAGGTGTGTCACAATCAGCATTTTGGAGGCGTGGTGGCGGAACAACCTCCAACACTACTGCACCTTGTCCTGCATCCTTCCCAGCTGCCAGCAGAGTCACCCAATGCGCCGTGAAACTTAGGTAACGTCCCTGTCCATGCCTGCTGGACCATGAGTCAGCGGTAATATGCACCTTACCGCTGACCGCCCTGTCCAGCGAGGCATGGATATTGCCTTCCACATGCCGGTAGAGAGCCGGAATCGCCTTCCGTGAGAAAAAGTGGCGTTTGGGTACCTGCCACTGAGGAACCGCACATTCCACAAACTCACGGAAGGGGGCAGAGTCTACCAACTGAAAAGGCAGCAGTTGAAGTGCTAGCAATTTTGCCAAGCTAGCATTCAACCGCTGGGCATGTGGATGGCTGGGAGCAAACTTCTTTCGGCGGTGCAGCAGCTGGGGCAGGGAAATTTGCCTGGTACAATCTGACGTCGGTGTACCAAAAGCAGATTGCCCACAAGTACTTGGCTGTGACACACCTAATTCTACACCTTCATTCCTCTCACTGCAGGTCTCAGAGAGGACTGAAGGTCTAGTGGGGTTGGAAATCTCAGCTGATGAGGAGCAAGGAGAGATCCTCTTTGTTCTTTGGTGTGGGTCTTTTAGATACGCTTGCCAACGAACTGCATGGCAGGTCAACATATGTCTGGTCAAGCATGTGGTACCCAAGCGGGAGATGTTTTGGCCACGCGAGATACGCTTGAGACATATGTTGCAAATAGCAGCGGTGCGATCTGATGCACTCGTCTCAAAAAAGGCCCACACCAAAGAACTTTTTGAATAACGCGCAGAGACTGCAGCGCCCTGCACATGTGGAGCTTTGGGGTGTGATGCAGTCAATGTGCTGCCCTTAGGCTGGCCCCTGGAGGGCATCCTGCCTCGTTGGTGATGTGCCGCCGCCTCCTCCTCCTCCTCCTCCTCCTCCTCCTCCTCCTCTCTCCTATCAGGCACCCACGTTGAGTCAGTGACCTCATCATCCCCTCCCTCCTCATCACTGGAGCAAACCTGGCAGTATGCTGCAGCAGGGGGAGCATGACTGCCAGATTGCTGTCCTTCTTGGGCACCCCCTCTGTCCGTGCTCATGTTACTGCCTTCATCGAGCTCAGTATCGTCATCAGAGCCTTCCAAACGCTGGGCATCCTCCTGGAGCATGTACCCAACACTGTGGTCAAACAGTTCGAGGGAATCCTCATGAGGACATGGTGGAGCTAGGGAAGGAGTCACTGATGACATTGAGCTGAGGGAAGAGGCCGCTGCTTTGCCAGACAAAGCACCCTGGGCATGGGTGAGAGAGGATGAGGAGGATGAGGACGGCTTGGTCATCCACTCGACCAAGTCTTCCGCATGTTGCGGCTCAACACGGCCAGCTGCCGAAAAAAAGGCCAAGCGTGTCCCATGGCCACGTGCTGATGAGGATGCACCGTCTCCACGACCAGCACTAGACACAGAGCCTGCTTGCCCTCTCTTATTGGCTTGTGACTGTCTGCCTCTCCTTCTTGGCCTTCCAGACATACTAATGGCCTGTAGCTGCACTAAGCTGGGATAGAACACCTGTAATTTTCTTCAAGTAGCTTTATATACTGTAACCAGACAAGCCTGCCTGTCAGTAGGAAGATAACAGGAACGGATCTAGCTGAACACTGTGAGCAGGACGCACTGTACTAAATGTAAATAGTCTAGCTGCCTGACCGTGGTACTAATAGGATCAAATAGAACACCTGTAATTTTCTTCAGGTAGCTTTATATACTGTAACCAGACAAGCCTGCCTGTCAGTAGGAAGATAACAGGAACGGATCTAGCTGTACACTGTGAGCAGGACGCACTGTACTAAATGTAAATAGTCTAGCTGCCTGACCGTGGTACTAATAGGATCAAATAGAACACCTGTAATTTTCTTCAGGTAGCTTTATATACTGTAACCAGACAAGCCTGCCTGTCAGTAGGAAGATAACAGGAACGGATCTAGCTGTACACTGTGAGCAGGACGCACTGTACTAAATGTAAATAGTCTAGCTGCCTGACCGTGGTACTAATAGGATCAAATAGAACACCTGTAATTTTCTTCAGGTAGCTTTATATACTGTAACCAGACAAGCCTGCCTGTCAGTAGGAAGATAACAGGAACGGATCTAGCTGAACACTGTGAGCAGGACGCACTGTACTAAATGTAAATAGTCTAGCTGCCTGACCGTGGTACTAATAGGATCAAATAGAACACCTGTAATTTTCTTCAGGTAGCTTTATATACTGTAACCAGACAAGCCTGCCTGTCAGTAGGAAGATAACAGGAACGGATCTAGCTGAACACTGTGAGCAGGACGCACTGCACTAAATGTAAATAGCAGGAACGGATCTAGCTGAACACTGTGAGCAGGACGCACTGCACTAAATGTAAATAGCAGGAACGGATCTAGCTGAACACTGTGAGCAGGACGCACTGCACTAAATGTAAATAACAGGAACGGATCTAGCTGAACACTGTGAGCAGGACGCACTGCACTAAATGTAAATAGCAGGAACGGATCTAGCTGAACACTGTGAGCAGGACGCACTGCACTAAATGTAAATAGCAGGAACGGATCTAGCTGAACACTGTGAGCAGGACGCACTGCACTAAATGTAAATTGCAGGAACGGATCTAGCTGAACACTGTGAGCAGGACGCACTGCACTAAATGTAAATAGTCTAGAAGATAACAGGAACGGATCTAGCTGAACACTGTGAGCAGGACGCACTGCACTAAATGTAAATAGCAGGAACGGATCTAGCTGAACACTGTGAGCAGGACGCACTGCACTAAATGTAAATAGCAGGAACGGATCTAGCTGAACACTGTGAGCAGGACGCACTGCACTAAATGTAAATAGCAGGAACGGATCTAGCTGAACACTGTGAGCAGGACGCACTGCACTAAATGTAAATTGCAGGAACGGATCTAGCTGAACACTGTGAGCAGGACGCACTGCACTAAATGTAAATAGTCTAGAAGATAACAGGAACGGATCTAGCTGAACACTGTAAGCAGGACGCACTGCACTAAATGTAAATAGCAGGAACGGATCTAGCTGAACACTGTGAGCAGGACGCACTGCACTAAATGTAAATAGCAGGAACGGATCTAGCTGAACACTGTGAGCAGGACGCACTGCACTAAATGTAAATAGCAGGAACGGATCTAGCTGAACACTGTGAGCAGGACGCACTGCACTAAATGTAAATAACAGGAACGGATCTAGCTGAACACTGTGAGCAGGACGCACTGTACTAAATGTAAATAGCAGGAACGGATCTAGCTGAACACTGTGAGCAGGACGCACTGCACTAAATGTAAATAGCAGGAACGGATCTAGCTGAACACTGTGAGCAGGACGCACTGCACTAAATGTAAATTGCAGGAACGGATCTAGCTGAACACTGTGAGCAGGACGCACTGCACTAAATGTAAATAGTCTAGAAGATAACAGGAACGGATCTAGCTGAACACTGTGAGCAGGACGCACTGCACTAAATGTAAATAGCAGGAACGGATCTAGCTGAACACTGTGAGCAGGACGCACTGCATTAAATGTAAATAGTCTAGATAGAAGATAACAGGAACGGATCTAGCTAAACTGAATACAGTGTATATATATATATATATGCAACACCTGGGATGCATATATATACACAATACACTGTAAGTGCAGCTAACTGACTGACTGTTCTGCCTAATCTATCTAACTCAAATCAAATGACACTGTCTCTCTCTCTCTCTATCTCTCAGCACACCGGAACACACACTACACAGGGCCGCCGTGCAGGCGGCCTTATATAGTGTGGGGTGTGTACTAAATCCCCTGAGCCATAATTGGCCAAAGCCACCCTGGCTTTGGCCAATTACAGCTCTCTCTACTGACGGCGCTGTGATTGGCCAAGCATGCGGGTCATAGTGCATGCTTGGCCAATCATCAGCCAGCAATGCACTGCGATGCCGCAGTGAATTATGGGCCATGACGCGCCACACGAATTTAGCGCGAACGGCCCATAACGTTCGCAATTCGGCGAACGATCGAACAGCCGATGTTCGAGTCGAACATGGGTTCGACTCGAACACGAAGCTCATCCCTATTCTGGAGTAAAAATAAAAATAACATTGAACAAAGATCAGCCTTGGAAAAAATCCAAACATTAAAGAAAAAAAAAAGCTTAAAAACCAAAAAAAAAATATAAAAAAAATATAAAACTGTCAGATGTGACAACTAATAACAATATATTGAGGGAATCCCACTAAAAAAACACAAATCAAACTTTGTGAGAAGTCTGTGTGAATATGAGCAGCAAAACCACTTAATTCTTGTCACATTATAAAGAAGAAGAGAGTGCACTGTATTAAACCATTTTTTTACATTGCAGCGTGACGAAAGTGCTGTATCCATTGTTTACCAGAACGAGCTGTCCCGTGTCGGAATTTCTTCAGAGCATGCATGGCACTTTGTGCGTCAGAACAGGCCACACACGGTCGGAATTGACACGATCGGATTTTGTTGTCGGAAAATTTTATCTCCTGCTGTCCAACTTTGTGTGTCGGAAAATCCGATGGAAAATGTCCGATGGCGCCCACACACGGTCGGAATTTCCGACAACACGCTCTGATCGGACATTGTCCATCGGAAAATCTGACCGTGTGTACGGGGCATAAGTGACAATAGAACAATTTGATATAATGAATGGTGTGGAAGATCAATAGAGAAGAAAAAAAAGACGACGGAAAGAAGAAAAGGCAGTAGGAAGGAAAATACCGCATTCCTTTTTACAATGCTACAGAATATGTATATATAGGTCGTATTGTCTCCACCTCCAGTGGGATAAGTTCACCTTTTAACAAAAAATAATAAAATGTACGTTTTTTTTTTCTAAATGCATTTACAGTGGAACCTTGGATTAAGAGCATAATCCGTTCCAGGAGAATGCTTGTAATCCCAAGCACTCGCATATCAAAGCAAGTTTCCCCATACAAGTCAATGGAAACGAAGATAATTAGTTCCGCATTGACTTCTATTGCATGCAATACTGCATGTGGCCAGAGGTTGGGGGCACCGGAGAGCCTTGGAAATACTCGGGGACAGCACAGCTCAGCTGAACTCGGAAAGCCTCGGAAACGGAGTATGTCCGAGTGTTTCCGAATCGTTCTGAGTGTCCCCAGCGCCCTCGCACCTCTGGCCAAATGCGGTACTTCACACATTAGCTTGAACTCTGCTTGTTTTGCTAGACAACATTCGCAAACCGAGTCAGAATTAAAAAAAAAAAAAAAAAAAAAAAAAAGAAAAAGTTGCTCGTCTTTCAACTGCTCGTTAACCGCGTTACTCGTAAACCAAGGTTCCACTGTATTACTTTTGGTTTCTGCAGGGGTCTCTGAACTATGGCCCTCCAGTTGTTCAGGAACTACAAACCCTATCATGCCTAGTCATGTCTGTGAATGTCAGAGTTTTACAATGCCTCATGGGATGGGCAGTTCTAGAATAGCTGGATGGCCGTAGTTTGGCGATCCCTGCGTCTAAAGCAGGGGGTTTCAACCTAGCAACCCTCCAGCTGTTGCAAAACTACAAATCCCATCATGCCTCAGCCTGTGGGAATCATGCTTGTAACTGTCAGCCTTGCAGTGCCTCATGGGACTTGTAGTTTCGCAACAGCTGGAGGGCCACCAGTTTGAGACGCCTGCATCTAAAGCATTGCACCAGCAGTCCAACAGTGTGCCCTTATGTCCCGCATGAGCAAGCCGATACAATCTGACAGGAAGAGCGAATGAACCACCACAGCGTCATGGTTGTTCATTGAAAGCTACAGGCCGACAGCCGAAAAGGCTGCTGGACCTTGTAGTTTTCCATTCACTGGACACTGTAAATGAGTGATGCGGCTGGGCTTGTTTTTTTTAAAGTTGTGACAGCTAGTGGGGGGGATAGGATCCCCGCTAGCTGTCAGATCAGGGAATCGGGGAGATGCGGGCGCCGGTCTGTTCGTAACATGTTACACCCTAAATATGGGTGTAACATGTAACGAAAGGTGAAGTTATCCTTTAAGTACCAAAGGACTTCAGCTCGGACCCCAGGCTGCATAATGTGTCAGCACTGTATACATATAATCAACTTCCAAAATACACTCCATGATAGTCCTCCCAATACTGCAATGGGAGGAAAGGACAGGACAGAAGCGACTTGCAGAAGCAATTTTTTTTATTGCAAAGATTGCTAGAAAGGGGGTTCATCCAGTATTGGACCCCCCTAGTGCTATGAGAACTTTGTTTCTGCACCCTCCATGGTGGAAATGATACTTCTTATCATTACAATAAAAGATGATATTAAATGGCAACAACACATCATCCGATTTATTATTTTATTAAGAAAGGGAAGTAAAACTAGCGGCAGAGAGCTGCGTCCGGATTGGTCAGTGGCTGGGTTCAAAGTGGATGATGGATTCCTCTCTGGTCTTGCCCACCTGGAAGGCGGTGAGGCTCATCTCCTCCTGGTAACACGGGAGCTTCTTGTAGACCCGCAGATGTATATACTGATCATCTCCTACGTGAGTCTGAGAAGGACAAACACAACCGTCATCAATACTGTAACTGCATCTGATTTCCAATAAAGTGAAGCGGTCACTCTTAAAATTTTAGAAGTAAAAGTCTTGCTAGCAAACATTAAAACTACCCATTCAGTGGGGCTCCCTCTGCACTGCAAGGGTTAAAAGGTGCATTTTTGTCTACGGTACATTTATATGCAGTTTGTGCTTTCCCTATCCCTTGCTACTGGGGAGGACCGCCTGTCCATGCAAATGATCCCCCCCGAAAAATGCTCCTCTTCAGCCCCGCCTGTCGCTCTGATGTCATCATCTACAATGCAGCATCACCAGTCCTGCATTGCGAGTGAGGACACGGAGGGCCGTCTACAACCCGAAGTGTCGTAGGAAAGAAGATGGTGCCGGCTGCCAGGGGAGAGAGGGTGAAAAAGTAAAGCTGCTTTTTATGGTGCTGTAGGGGAAAAATAGTATTTAACACTATGAATTTTCCCCAGAGTTCAGCCTTAACTTTGCTTATTTTGACGCTTGGCTTGATCTAGTGTTCCCACCAACCAACCTTCTATCCAGTGACCCTTCTCTTTTTTTTTTCAAATAACATTTTTATTTTTGTTTTGATTATAAAGCAAAAGATAGACATAGCTTGCGCAATTATGAATTCTCAAACAACATCTACTACATGTTATTATATAGCTAGTAAAATGCAGAGAGAAAAGAGTGAAAGAGGATATGAAAGATGGTGCAGAGATTGCAGAGAAGAATAGGACTAGAGAGAGGGTAGGAAAGGAGAGTATGAGGGATAGGGGAGGGGGTTCGACCCTCAGCTCAAGGCAGATCCTCATGGCTATGCCATTCCTCCCAGACCTTATTGTGTGCTTCTAGCCTGTCTTGTAGTCTAGCTGTCATCTTTTCCATTAGTTCTACATCTTTTATTCTGGTATAAAGGTCCTCCTGGGAGGGGGGGAACGTCTTTTCAAGTGAGGAGCAACCAGGCATCGAGCAGCCGTCAAAATGTGTCTTAGAAGTTTTTTAGAGGGCTTAGAAATCCATAAGAGAGACACCCCTAGCAAAAATAGTTTTGGGGTCATGGGGACTTGCACACCCAGTAAGCGGGACAGCAATAGCTGCATCTCCGTCCAAAAAGGGACAATCTTGGGGCAACTCCAGTATATATGGTAGAGAGTACCCTTTTCTCTCCCACAGAGCCAGCACCGATCTGAGCATGAGGGATATATGACATGAAGAACGTCTGGTGTCAGGTACCAAAAATAGAGAATTTTATATGAGTTCTCCTTAGAGGGTACAGTAGGACCTCTTTGCCGCCTGAGACCAGATCGCCCGCCACGTCCCCTCTGGGATCACTTCCCCCAGGACTTTTTCCCAGCGGAGCATGTACGCATGTTTGCCGTGGGTGGTAATGGAATGAGAGTTAAGCAACCGATAGATATCAGATATTAAGCCTTGGCGTGCTGTACCCTCCAAGACTATGCTCTCAAAGGGGGATGGCGCTGAAAATTGGAGGTTCGGGGCAATAGACTGGGCGTAGTGACGTATCTGCAGATATCCATAAAACACCTGGCGAGGCAAGTCATGTTTTGTCTGTAATTGGGCAAACGATAGCATTCTACGTGTCCTGGGATCCACCAAGTGGCCCATATGAAAAAGATTCCGTGTTGCCCAGGGGAGAGACATCTGGCGTGTTAGACCGGCAGGCAGGTCAGGGTTATAAAGAAAGGAGGTGAGAAGTGACTGCTCTGAGCTGAGCCCATGGGCATGAGACAGTCTTCTCCAGAGCGACCTAAGTAGGGTCATTGACCCCAGGAGTCTCTCCGGGTCCACCTCCATAGCAGACTGTTTGGATGTATAGGAGCTAGCCATATCATCTTAATTTCCACCCATTTCCACCCATTTATTATATGCCCTTTGGGGAAACCAGGAGGTAATAGCCCGCAGTTGAGATGCTTGGTAATATTTCACCAGGTCAGGGAATGCCAGCCCCCCATCTGTTCGGGACGCAACTAGTACTGATCGGGGTATTCTGTGTCTCTTGTAGTTCCAAACAAATCACAATAGGTCTGCCTGGAGCTTCTGCAGTTGTCCATAAGGTACTGGAATGGGCAATGTCTGGAACAGGTACAAAAGTTTGGGGAGAATGGTCATCTTTACAGACGCCACTCTGCCCAAAAGGGAAATATGATGGGTTTTCCATTTTTGTATAAAGGTCTCTTATGTGGCAGAAAAGGGGTGGGAAGTTGGCTTGATATAATGATGCGTAAGACTGGGTAATTTGGACCCCTAAGTATTTCAGGGCTGAAGTCTTCCAATGGTAGGGAAAACATTGCTGTAGATGTTGCACTTCTGCATCCGGAATGTTAATTGGCAGTGCTTCTGATTTGGATTAATTTTGTATCCGGAGAGGGATTTGTATGTGTCCAGTTCGGCATTTAGATTCGACAGTGATATCCGAGGTTGAGTAAGGGTAAGTATGATCTCGTCCGCGAACAAGGCCAATTTAAACTCCCTCCCTGGAACCGAAACCCCCCTTATGTTCGGATTTCCGGGAATGGACGCCACCAGGGGCTCTACATACAATGCAAACAATAACTGAGAGAGCGGGCATCCCTGGCGTGTACCGTTTGCTATCAAAAAGGTGGAGGACATAGCAAAAGGGGTCTTAACCTGGGATGTAGGGTTAGTGTACAAGTGTTGGATAGCTCTTTGAAAGGCCCCCCGAAAGCCCATGTGCTTTAACGTGGCGAACAGGAAGGGCCAGCCAAGGCGATCAAATGCCTTTCTGCATCTAATCCCAAAACTAGGGACTCTTGACCCTCCCTGTTCGCCACATCTATCAAATTAATGACCCGTCTCGTGTTATCTCCCGCTTGGCGTAGGGGAACAAAGCCTACCTGATCTTTATGTATCAGGGATGGCAATATCACATTCAGTCGTATAGAGAGGAGTTTTGTAAAGATTTTTAGATCAGAATTCAGGAGTGCTATCGGCCTGTAACTAGCGCAAAGGGCAGGGTCCTTATGTGGCTTTGGGATTATTGTGAGGAAGGACCTCTGCATGTCAGAGGGTATGGGTGTTTGTTGGAGAAAAGCATTAAATAATTTACACATGTGTGGTAGAAGGATAGGGAGAAAAGTTTTATAGTATTCATAGGGGAGTCCGTCAGGGCCTGGAGATTTACGGGTGGGCAGGGACTTAATAGTAGAGGTAATTTCCTCCTCAGATATGTCTGCATTAAGTGAAAGAAGGTCCAAGGCCTGAAGTCAGGGAATCCCACTTCATTCCAGATACTGCGTCAGTCTGTCAGTAAGTTCAGGGAAAGTAGAGTCATGAGGGATCTCAGAGTTATTATATAACTTGGTATAGAATTCCACGAAGACTTGAGTTATATCATGGGGATGGGAGATTAGGTCGCCCTCCATGTTTTTTTTATTTGATGGGGAGTTGTTGCATTTGAGCGTTCAGTTAATTTGCGAATGAAGAGGGAGTGACCCTTATTACCCTTGTCATAATAGAGCTGTTTCAATCTCCGTAACGCTTTTTCCACTTTGCCAATAGCCAAGTCTTTAAGAGTTGTGCGTAGACATACAATTTTTTTAAGAGGCTGTGTCGACGCAGAAATCTGTAGGTTTCGTTCCAACACCCTAAGCTCCCGCTCGGTCCGCACCTTAACAGCCATCGCATCTTTCTTCATGGCCGAGGCTAGTGCAATACACCCGCCCCGGAGGACTGCCTTATGGGCTTCCCAAAGGACGGAAGGAGAAACCGCTGGGGTTGTATTCTCTATAAAATAGTACTGCAATGTCGAGTCTAGCTCCATTTTGGAAGGAGGGTGCTGTAGGAGAAAAGTGTTGAGTTGCCAGTGGCAAGGCCTACGGTTTAAGGCACCCAAATTCAATGTCATGAAGATGGGGGCATGATCCGACCAGGAGATCCGGTGGATCCGTGTATCGTTAACGACCAGCAAGGCAGCATTATTTACAAAGAGATAGTCAATTCGGGAGTGCGTGCGATGGGGGGCAGAGTAGAACATGTAATGTCTGTCCCTGCGGTGAAAGGCTCACCAAGAGTCAAACAGGGCATACCGTCTAGTGATCTGTCTAAAGAGTTTTGATTCTCTGGTTGTCCTGTTCTGTGAGTTCCGGGGGTCTACCGTGTGGCGTTCATGTACCGATGAGTGGGACAAATTAAAGTCTCCTCCAACTATCAGAAATTCATGGGGCGTTTGGAACAGACGTAGCACAGGCTCCGTACCCAGCCCGGTACGGAGCCTGTGCTATGCCAGCACTCATCTTTGGTCATATTGGAGTGTCTGTTACCGGAGCCCCATGGTCCCATTGGAGAGTCTGACACCTGAGCCCTGACGCATGCCTATACATGCTGCACCTTGCTTGATTACATGAAAAAGGCGATTCTTGACCCTCTATAATTAAAGGGTCCATTCCTTCAGGTGAGAGGCCATCTTATCTCTTGGTGGTGGGCTGCCTGAATCACTTCTCTGCATACAGGTGTCCGCTCGCACTTGAGGATGATTTATTGATTACTCTCATGGACTTATCTGATACTGTGGTGGACTTTAGTGTTTTATTTGGATTTTAGCGTTGCACTATCTGATGTTTTACACTCAGTAAGCGCCAGATGTCTCTTCCTGTTGGAGTTTAATCCGTGGACATTCAATGACATTACCTTAGCAATAGTGATGGGTATGTGCAAGAAAAAAGATACTTATCTGATCCAGCTGCCCGAGTGCCAAGTCGCCAAGGTATGGAGGATGCCGAGAGCTGAGGGGCTCTGTGGAAGGTTGACAGGGTCCTGAATTGAGCTGAAGGAGTGATAAGGAAAGGGGAAGTGAGAATAGAGAGAAAAGATAAAGACAGATTAACAAAGTGCATAATAAACATTGCATATAAATTCTGCATATCCTGCAAGACGCAGGGTTAACTGAGTTCCAATAGGTCCCACCGGTCCAAAGTGAAAACAACAGGCCGGGGGGACGTAAGGAAGTTAAACTGTTAAGGAACTCTAGGGAGTAAACCACAGGGGGTCCAGTGAGCGGAAGAGCAACCACTCTCAGTTCTTCAATTAGAAGTGCCCAATAAATTTTGCAGGAAAAAGAAAAAAACTGTATGGAGGCCTAGGGGAATTTGAAACATTTGGTAATGGGTGAACCAGGGTAAGCAGCTTTGGGGAAGCTCTTGTTGTGGCTGAGAGAGTCAAGTACAGGGAACTTGATCTTTACAGTCCTTTTTAGGCTTGGCAGATTTTTGAGGCGAACTTTCACCCCGGGAACGTTTAGTCGGAGGGACCCTCTGCCAGATCGAGGGAGGAGGGGTGGAGTGGCCAGCAAGTCCCAATCCTGGAGCCGGGGGACAAAGAGCCCCAGTGTGTCACAAAAAACCTCCAGGTCTTCAGGGTATCGCAGTACAGCTGACTGTCCGTCTTTCCTTGCCATCAGACTAAAGGGGAAACCCCATCAATAGGCAATGTCTGTTTTCCTGCAGCAGAAGGAGAAGAGGTTGTAGGAGCCTGCGTTTCTGCAACGTGATCCATGATAGATCAGGGTAAAGCTGGATTTGGGTATTGGCTAAGACCACTTTCCTAGTAGATCAGGCTTTTCGCATGATATCCTCTTTTAGAGGATATGAGTTGACCTTGCAGATAACATTTCGTGGTTTAGAAAGCGGTCCCTTGGGACGTAGGGCACGATGAGCTCTGTCCATTTCTATGGGTTTATTTGGGGGATCGACCAAGAGGCCATTAAATAGGGTTTGCAGGGTGTCATGTAAGTCTTCTGGTCCTTCTGATTCGGGTAAACCCCTGATTCGTATGTTGTTCCTGTGCCCCCTATTGTCCAGATCCTCTAGGTGGCGTTGCATATCCCTTTAAAAGTATGCGATGATCTGCACCCTGCAGTTGGGTGCGATGTACTGCTAATTTGGTTTCCTGAATTTCTTCCTCCGCCATCTCCACCCTGTCAGCTAGGTGTTTAAAGTTAACTTGAAGTACCTGTATTTCGGCTCGGCAGGTAGACTTAACATCCTCGATTAGTTGTTTAAAATCCTCTTTGGTCGGAATGGCCTGGAGGTAGTCATGGCATGAAAGATGAGATTGGATATGAGAGTCTGGTGTCACCTGGCGTGGGGCATATTGAGAGACAGGTGTTTGTTGATGTTGGAGGAAAGTCTCTGGCTGGGCCTGGGCTGCACGCTTATGCTGGCCATACACTATACGAAAAATCGGCCGAAAAATCGTTCGTATGGACACTTCGTTCGTTTTTCGGCAAGTTAGTGAGTACAAATCGATAATCGTTTGTGACGTTTTTGTGGAAAAAAAACGAACGGCATGTTTGGAAAATTTCTGCCGAACGTACGATAAATTGCAAGGTTAATGTGTTTCCCGTCCGAACTGCCTGCACTAGGTATATGTAAAAAAACGAACACAAAATTATTTATTCATGTCCACTGAACAGATTATCGGACATTATATGATGGCACGATCGTTTGCGGTCACGGTCGAACGTTCGTTTTTCGAAAATGGGTACGGCCGATTTTCTGTATAGTGTATGGCCAGCATTAGGCTGAAAGGTGTTCTCCCCTGAGGGCTGGGGCTGTATAGAGGATCGCCTTTGCAATTCCCCCGCATCTGTGGTACTTGGGGGGCCAGCAGCCTGAGCATAGGTGGTGACAATCTCGATCCCCCTGTTAAGCCTGGACCCCCCAAGCGAGATTGTCTTTGTTCCTTAGGAGAAGCTGGGGCCTGGTTGTAGGCCTGTTGTGGCATGCATTGCCTTTGAAGGCCGGTGGGAGTAATCTCCGAGTCCTGCGTGTAAAGGGGGGCTGGCGGGGGGGAAAGTCCTCCGAATCCTCTGAGGAGGTGGGGGAGCTGGGCGCTACTGCCTTCCCCCGGGTCGGAAGCCATCCATAGCAGCCGGGGGAAGGCATCCATGCACTGTGTGCAGGAGGCTCCGGTGAGGCCTAGTGTGGCAGTCTGTGTCCCCTGGAGCAGTGTCTCCTGGGACACAGGGTGGGGGGAGAGACTCACTGTGCCCTTCATTGTGGCCTGCGGGCCGGGCGACATCCAGTACATTGTGGAGGATTCCTGTGAAAGGATCAGAGCCTGGTATCCTGATGGCGGAACCCTCATGGAGGAGGCCGCCGGCGCCATTTTGTCTATCCTGCCGGCCAGCATGGAAGGAGGTGAGAAGTAGCCTCTGAGTGTCACCGAAGTGCCGGGCGGAGGCTGAGATGATCCCCGGGCTTTAGTGGATCGGGTTCTCCGCGATCCACCCATATGCAGGCGTAGAAAAGTCCCCTGTTTAGGCCTTGTAGCTGTGGGCTGAGAGGGAGCTAAAGGCTCACACGTCCATTCAGGTCGGCTTCTGGTCACGCCCCCCCAGTGACCCCTCTCTTAATTACCAATGCGGTGTTCTCATAGAACAGAGAACAATGGGTGGGTATGTACGGGTTCAGAGGTAGAATTGGGAATTCAAGCCATTATAAGCAATGTGAAACCAGTATCAGAGGGGTGCACAGAAGAGTGTTGTCCCGCACAGCCAACTAGATTTAATTTTAAGGTTTAAAATGGTGACAGGTTCATCTTAATGTACAGTGGTTGTAAACCACTGACATGAAATATGAACAAAGCATATCCCTCTATAGTGTGTACTTGTCTCACTTCCGTCTGCTTCCTCCTTCCTCTGCACCAGTCACTTCTGACACCAAGAGAAGAATGATGACAGCTCTGTTCCTGTGTGGAGGGGGGAGGGGGTGGTCAGCTGTCAGGGCTCTCCTCACTGAGCTCTGCAGAGTGTATTTCAGCTCTCCACCCCCCTTTTTTTTCTGAACTCTCAGGCACACTGTAAAGCGGACCTTCAATAATTTTTTCATCTTTCCATCTATTAAATCTTCTGCCCTTGTTGTTGTTTTAACTTTAGATAGTAAAACATTTTTTGTCTGCCAGTAAATCCCTTATACAGCCCACTTCCAGCTTCTTGTCTGGTCATTAGCCTAGGCTTATGACATCATGCATCTCTCTCTCTCTCTCTCTCTCTCTCTCTCTCTCTCTCTCTCTCTCTCTCTCCAAAGTGGTTGGAGGGAAGCTTTAGAATGGCAAAGAGGTTTTTATTACAAATTATGTGAGCAGACTGCAGTTCCTCTTTAAAATTCAGCACTTTGAACAGATATAAAATGAAAAAAAAAGGTTAATAAGGTACAACTTATGTAGGAGGATTAGTTTCATCTCTGTGCATCACCTGAGGCCGGTCACTTTACTGGGTATATGGAAGGGTTTACAACCACTTTACTTGTAGGTTATCTTGTCCGTTTCTGTGTTGAGAGGTTTTCTCTGTAGTTTTGGAATGTTCTCATCTGCAGGCTGCTTTTAGTAGGACAACATCCACACTTCTGATTGGCTGCCATGAGTAATGCACAACATAATGCTATACACTTATGCTGAATAAAGCTCAGATTGGCAGTTGTCACAACCAAAGAAAACAGACGGTCTTTTTTTTCTTTTAGATCGCAAAAAGAAAAAAAAACCCAGAGGTTATAAAAATCCACCAAAAGAAAGCTCTGTTTGAGTGAAAACAATGATATAAATTTCATTTGTGTACAGCGTTGTACGATTGCGCAATTACCAGTTAAAATTGTGCAGTGCTCAATAGCAAAAAATAGCCTGGTCACAAAGGGGGTAAAACCTTCCGGAGCTGAAGTGGTTAATGGAATTAGTTAATGGGATCTGCAGCATGGGAGTCTGCCAGAATTCCATGTGCTCGTCCCAGTTGCTGGAACGATTGGGTTCAGGTAAGAAGAAGGGGGGGTCTGGGGCTGCAGCACAAAAAGGTTTTTCACCTTATTGCATAGAATGCATTCAAGAGGAACTGCAGTCTGCTCACATAATTTGTAATAAAAACATCTTTGCCATTCTGAAGCTTCCCTCCAACCACTTTGCATATTATTTTATATATAATGTGATTCTGTACTTGCCAAATATGCTGCAGAAATCTCCCTCCACTGAGTCTGTCTGCAACCATTATAACTGTGGACAGCTAAAGCTGCTGCCTGTCCACTTACTGGATTTACATAGATACACACCTCCAGCTCTGCAGCATACATTGGCCCTCTTATTGATCAACGAGAGAGAGAGAGAGAGAGAGAGAGAGAGATGTGCATGATGTCATAAGCCTAGGCTAATGACCAGACAAGAAGCTGGAAGTGGGCTGTATAAGGGATTTACTGGCAGAAAAAAAAACTTGAGTTAGACTTACCGGTAACTCCTTTTCCAGTGGTCTTCCAGGACAGCCCTTGAGAGATGGAGTCCCTCCCATCGACCCAGGAAACACATTGCCACAGTTCAAAAGGCGGTCCCTGGTCAGTCATTTACCAAAAACCGAAGGATGGAACTGAAAAATATAAACCATAACAGGCAATAACTTTAGTACATCAACATAATCAAAAGAGGGTGGGATCGTGCTGTCCTTGAAGACCACTGGAAAAGGGGTTACCGGTAAGTCTAACTCCAGTTTTCCCAGTTGTCTTCCAGGACAGCCCTTGAGAGGATCCCCAAGTACTCACCAGATTAGGGGGGACCACGGCTTGGAGGACTTTCCTCCCAAAAGCCTGATTCTGACTGGACATTAAGTCTAGTCGATAATGCCTTGTAAAGGTGGAGAAGCTTGACCACGTGGCTGCTTTACATATTTGCTCCGGGGTGGCACCAGCTCTTTCTGCCCAGGATGCCGACAATGCTCTTGTGGAGTGGGCTTTAATAACCCCAGGAGGATCTTTGTTTATTGTCTTATACCCCTCTGCTATAGCTAGCCTAATCCATCTAGCTATGGTGACTTTAGAAGCTTTTTGCCCCTTACGTTGTCTGGAAAAAAGAACAAAAAGTGAATCTGAAATTCTGAATGGATTGGTTACCCTTAGATATTCTAGGATACACCTCCTCACATCTAATAAATTAAATTGTTTTTCTTTCTCGTTTGAAGTATTCTGACAGAAAGAAGGGAGGACAATATCTACCTATGGAAACTAGATGCCACCTTTGGTAAGAACCCAGGGTCCGTCTTTAGGATGACTTGGTCCTCTAGAATCTGGAGGAATGGCTCTCTGATGGAGAGAGCTTGGATTTCACTAACCCTACGGGCTGAAGTGATTGCCACAAGAAGTACTGTCTTGAATGTAATAAGTCTTATGCCCCGTACACACGGTCGGACTTTGTTCGGACATTCCGACAACAAAATCCTAGGATTTTTTCCGACGGATGTTGGCTCAAACTTGTTTTGCGTACACACGGTCGCACAAAGTTGTCGGAATTTCCGATCACCAACAACGCAGTGACGTACACCACGTACGACGAGACTAGAAAAGGCCGGTTCAGAACCAAGCGCGGCACCATTTGGGCTCCTTTTGCTAATCTCGTGTTAGTAAAAGTTTGGTGAGAGACGATTCGCGCTTTTTCAGACTCGTGGCTTTCAGATCGTTTTCTGCCGTTCAGTTTGTGCTTGTGGGTTTGTATCTGCTCTTCAGTGCGTGCAGTCAGTTCGTATCGGAGTTTTCTGTGCGATCTTGCCCGCTCGTTGCTGTTTTTCAGGTCGCTCTTCACAGGCCTTGCTGTTCTTCAGTGCATTCTGTTACTTCGTTCTGAGCAGCCGACCGTTTTCTAGCCATGTTTCGTATGCGTACTCCTCGTAGAGTTCGTGCTGTGCGGGGGCTTGGTGTTGGGGTCCTGACCTTGACACAAGTCCAGTCCATGAACAGGGTGGGGAGGAGTTCATGGACCAAGAATTGGTTGCTTCAGAGTGACCAGTTCTCTCATATGCCTTTGCTCCGTGAGATCCGTGAGAATAATCCTGATGATTTCAGGAACTTTCTCAGGATGACGGACCCCGTGTTTCACCGTCTGTTGGCTTCGCTGACCCCCTATATCAGCAGGCAGGATACCTGCATGAGGCAAGCCATCACTCCGGAGCAGAGGTTGGTCGCTACCTTGCGGTATTTGGCCACAGGGAGAAGCCTGCAGGACCTCAAGTTCTCGACAGGCATCTCCCCCCAGGCTCTGGGGATCATTATCCCAGAGACCTGTTCTGCCATCATACAGGTCCTGCAGAAGGAGTATATGAAGGTAAGATTTTTATCCTTTTATATCACATTTTATTGTATTGAATGTTTGATAATATATTGTATTTCTTCCCTCATTCCCTAATTACCATGATTGTAATATGCTGTGAATGTCCCCTTTGTTCTCATGCATGCTGGATTTTTAGGTAATTATTATTTTATGTCCTTCATACATATTTGCCCTTCACTAACCTCCCCAGCATGGTGTCTCCTGCCCTATATTCACCTCATGTAGTCACTTAACCATGTATTTTATCAGTTCTATAGTAGTGCTTTACCCCAAACACCCCCTAAAATGTTTGCAAATGTTATTTTTAATTTAAATTCAGGCAGAGTGCCAGAGGCTTTTTTTTGTGGTGTCCCCAAATTTTTTTTAACCCTCCCCCCAACTGCTAAGTCAGCTGATCACAATTCTCTATCCTCAATCATCTATCTGCTGACTTTGCCAAACCCATACACACTATACCCATCTCTTTACTGGTCAGATTTATGGATAAATTCCCCAAAGCATGTAGTGCAAGGGCCTGCCTGTATACTTTCCAATGGTACTGTTTAAAGTTTTTGTATCCTATTATTATCTTGATAGGTAATAGCAGAATGTTCAAATGTCCTCAAATGTGTACAGTGTGTATTTATATCTTTGTATTATGACACTTCTTACCTGTCCAGTGGTCTGCCAATAGTGTAACTAAGGAGGGGCTGTTCCAAGTAATACCCTGTATTTAGGCATTCATCTCTCAATGAAGTGAAGAGGGTTACCTGTCCAAGAGTTCCCCCCCCTATAATGTTAGAAATGGCCCATGAGAGGGGGGGAGGGGGAATATGATAGGTGTACCTTATACTTTGTTGTTGTTAAATTCCCCTTAGTAAATGCTATCTGGAGGTTGCCCCATAATGTTTGTGTCTAATCTGCTTGCCATGTTTCTGTGAAAAAATAGTAATGTTTATTTTTTTTTCCTCAACAGTTTCCTTCAACGCCACAGAAATGGCAGACTGTGGCCACCCACTTTGCCCAGCGGTGGGACTTTCCTAACTGCGGAGGGGCAATTGATGGGAAACACGTCCACATTGTCCCACCACCCAACTCGGGGTCATACTATTATAATTACAAGGGGTTTAATAGTATAGTGATGTTGGCGGTGGTGTCGGCTAATTACGAGTTCTTGTATGTGGACGTGGGGAAGAATGGCTGGATGTCTGATGGTGGAGTGATCGCCCAGATGGAGTTCTACAGGCATCTCCATTATGGCAGCTTGGACTTGCCACCTCCAGAGGACAATGTTGAAGGTCTCCCATTTGTGTTTGTTGCTGATGAAGCATTTGCGCTGGGGGACCACCTGATGCGGCCATTCCCGATGAGGACCCTCACCCCGGAACAGAGGGTTTTTAATTACCGGCTGGCCAGAGCCCGAAGAGTGGTGGAGAACACATTTGGAATCCTGGCCAGCCGGTTCCAATTATTTCTGACACCCATCCATATGGCGGAGTATAAACTGAACCATATAATACTTGCCTGCTGTGTTCTCCATAATTTTTTTAAGAAAACATTCAGCCAACTATGCTGGCTCAGTTGGGCCTGAGGCCGGAATCCCTAATCCATCAACACTGACGGCGCTTGAAAGTGGCCGTCCTGGCTTGCCCTCCCTGAATGCCCGTGAGGTCCGGTTACGCTACCTGGAGTTCTTTGTGGGTAGGGGGGCTATCAATATGCCAGACAATCTGTGACACCTTTTTCAAATAAAAAACAACCAAAAGAAATTCTTTGTGGACATTTACTGCTTGTGTTTGTTTTAGCTGACCCTGACAGAAATGTGTTGAGTGCAGAAAATGTCGTGATTGGGTAACCTTATAAAAAACAGTGTTGGCTGGTACTTCCTAAATGCAAAAACACATTTCACTACAAGTGCACTTGCAACTGCACTGAACCTGCACTTGTAGTGCAAAGAGGATTTGCCCTTAGGAAATAACCCCCATTTTTGCATAAAACAGCAATTACATCACCCCAAAAGTGTTGTAGTGTTGAGACAATAATCCACACATTCTTGAGTAAGGCACTTTTTTATACCTGCACAATCACATGTGCATTTCCCAAAGGTTTTTAAAACAAACCAACATGTTTGTTGTATAACAATGTTTGCAGTAGCATTATCAAAAATCGAAATATCCATTTCAGATAAAACAGGCCTGTGTAAAACCAACAAGAAAGCCAAAAAACTTGAACTTACAAAGTTCACATATGGTAAAACCTGAAGGCTATATCAGACATGAGTATTTATGAACTGTGTTTGATATAGCGTTCAGATGGGGGGAAATCACCCCTGGAAAAGCCAAATTTGGAAGATGCACACCAATTTACGAATGTCAACATGTGCTATCTGCCATCAGGGGGGATCAAGGGACGTGTTTTGGGGGATCAAGCCCTTCCTCAACGCTACTTTATAATTGAGGAAGGGGTTGCACTGTGTGCATCCTCCAAATTTGGCTTTTCTAAACATTTAAAAAATTTTGGTACGATAAAACAGGTGATTTTGTGGGGTTTAAATGCGCCCCAAAACATCAATGATGTTATTATTTTTTTTAATAACATCACTGATTTGTTGCTGGATGTTTTGCAATTGGAGATTACACCCCATGATCTCCCCGATCAGTATCTGGGCACTTTCAGATGTAAAGCGTTCTGGATCACGATCACCTAAAAAGAGATAAAGAACAAAAAAAAGGTCTCAAAAATCTGCCACCATCCATCTCTTTTACCTGAGTCTGTGGTTGCAGACACTCACCTGTTGTGGTGCCAATCTCCACCACGTCTTCTTCTTCCTCCTGCTCTTCTTCTTGTGTTGGTATTTCCCCTTCTTCCATAGGTGGGGGGTCTGTGGTCTCCTCGGATGAGGGGTGTCCGAGTCTTTTCTCCCCTATGTAAAACAAAAATGGTATACTTAGCACACAGATATTTGATGGCAGAACTAGAAATAGGAAACATTGCTCGGAAGTGGGGTACAATTGTCTATTTTAGCAGAGTTCCAAGATGTATATTTTTTATTGCCCTTTGTCAAGCTGCAATACTTTACCTGTTTGGTACAAGCTTCACAGATGTAGCCCCCCCTATAGTATACACCGGAGCACCTGTGTGCCCCCCCTAATAAAAATGGTGTTCTTGTGTCCCACACTAGTGCTCCAGTGTCCAGATGTGAAAACAGCTGCTCAGTGTCCTCTCCTTACACACAATCTAGTTTGCATTTCATTCTAGTAACAAACCCATCTACACAAACAAATATTTGGCATCCAAGTAGGCCCCCAAAAATGTGTGAAAATGCATATGGCCTAAACAATGGTGTTCTAGAGGCCGAAAGAAAAATGTTTGATAAGAACGAATAATGTGCCCATGAACATTAAAGTTGCCCTTTTAAACGTTACAATTGGGGGTCTGGCCTGCTGCAGCATGGAGTAAGACGTGCTAGATCCGAGCTCCGTCCAGTACTCCCGAATCCTTGCCCATCCTGCCTCCCAGCATCATCCTCCAGCAGCCTGAGGTACCTCCTGAGCCCTCCGCTAATACATCGACCTGTTCCTGCAGGTCTTTGATCGAACGGACGTCCGAGCCGGCACGGAGCTCCTCCGCGGCGGCAGCCGCAAATACAGGCCGCGGCTTCGGGCCTACTGAACTCCGGAGGCCATCCTGCCCTCCTCAGCCTCCCGGGGGTCTGGCTCTCCTCCCGCCCACGGACCCTGCCCTGAGGGCTTCCAGAGGAGGCTCGGGCGGAGCAGTATTAGTTCGCACGGCGGCGGCCCCAACTCTAGGCTGCGGCTTCGGCCAGGTCCGGAGCTCCGGCGGCCATCTTGCTCCTCCAGGCCTCTACAGGGGGGCTACGATCTGGCCCCTGGGACACCTGGCTTTCCCACTACTAGCTGACCCTCCTGCATGGGACCCTGAGAGAAGTCTGATCCAAATAGTGCCCCCCCACACAGCGACAGCCTTACAACTGAACAGGGGATCCGGCCTAGTCTCGGCGGCCATCTTGGTGCTCTCAGCCTCCCCACCAACATTGAACCCTTACTTCCTGAGCTCTGTACCCTGCACTCTCCGACCTAAAAGTGGACACAAATGGTACCAGAGCTTCTAGGGACCGGTATGACCGGAGGGAGATACTCCCAGGCATCTCGTAAGCCCCAGAGTACTCCGAAGAAGCAGGCCTCTGTGGTGCGCCTGTCTCCCGCAACGGCAGCCAGCATGGCGTCTCAGGCAGAGGAGGGAGAGGCAGCTCTACGAGAACAAACTAACTTTGAAGCCCTCATGCAGGCTATTACTACCTGCCAAACTACCCTGACGGGGAAAATAGAGTGCATGCAGCTGGACATAAGCCTTATCCATAGAGACATGGACTGTTTCCGCTCCAGGCTCACTGAAGCCGAAAGAAGAGTGGGGGAGGCAGAAGATATACTACAAGATCAGGGAGTCTCGCTCCGCACGCTGCAGACCAAAATAAAAGTTCTGGAAGCTCGTGCGGAGGACGCAGAGAACAGAAATTGAAGGAACAACCTCCGGATAGTGGGATTGCCAGAGGGAGTGGAAGGTAAAGATCCTACGACGTTTGCTGAGCGCTTGCTGTGCACCCTTCTTCCAGATGCCAAGTTCTCTGATGTTTTTGTGGTGGAGAGGGCGCATAGAATGCCTGCTACCCGGGGGCCCCCGGGAGCTCCTCCACGCACATTTATTCTGAAACTCCTCAATTTTCGGGATCGTGATCTGGTTTTGCGAGAGGCGAGAAAGATCGAGGTGCTTCGTCATGAGGGAGCGAGACTCATGATCTTCCCAGATTTCTCCATCGACACACAAAAGTCAAGAAGATCGTTCGATCAGATCAAATTGGATCTCCGCAATCACAAGATCAAATATAGTATGCTATTTCCCACCCGTCTGAGCGTGCAGGATGGAGAATCAGTGCGGTTCTTTACATCTCCAGAAGAAGCATCCAGGTGGCTGGAAACAGTACCACGAGGCTGATCCGATCGCTCTTACTAAATCCCCTTATAACATAAGTTTTACTACAACAAAGATCACCTTCATCTGCTGACATCACTACAAGCCCGAACCCTTTACATTGGCTTGTCCAACCAGTTCAGAATAAGTTACTTTTACATTCTTCCTCAGCTCCGGTTCTGTGAGTATATACTAGCTAAAGAACATTTACGCAAAAGAGATGAAGAATTGTTTGTGATCGTGCCTAAATATATGGTGAGGGGACCGGAATCTCCAGTTTGCAACGTGTTTAAGTTTAAGAATAGTACCCCCGGATTTTTGGGAGACATTTTGATATGCTGGGATCGTTTATCCGAGAAATTCGGGTCTTGTTGGCTGCTCTTTATGTACACAGACTAAGTCGCTCTGAAGGCTCACTGTTCACGAGCCCCATGGGCAGTTGTCACAAATAGTTTTGGGGAACGAGCATCCCGAAGTTTGGGGGGTGGTGCGGGGAGGGGGGAGGTTGGGAAAGGTTGGTGTTGGGGTTTTTACCCCAGATTAGTTTTACGTTATGTTATTTTCCTTTTACTTTCTATACATATGGCATTTATTTGCTCCAGATTGTACAATCAGTGCTCTACTCAAAGCAAGACATGCAGTGTTAAATGGCTATTACTAGAGAGGGAGGGTTATTCGGCTCACTGTGCTATCACAAATGTGTATCTCACTAAGAGTGTTCTGTTATCGTGTGGGCTCTGTGTGGAGTGTATGCTGTGTCAATCCTGTGGCGCGTGTATCAGGGCAGCAGAATGAATCTCCTTAATGTTATGTCCTGGAATGTACGGGGCCTAAATTCTAAGATAAAACGCTCCTTAGTTTTTACTTACATAAAAAAATACAACCCCCATATCTGCATTTTGCAGGAGACTCACTTAACAGGGAGCAGGACGCTGGCTCTAAAAAAGCCCTGGGTAGGTTCATATTATCATTCTACATACTCTGCCTATTCTAGAGGAGTCAGTGTCCTGGTCCATAAAGCACTGCCCTTTACACTGCTTGATCTCCACCTAGATCCCGAGGGGAAATATGTTGTCATGCATGCCATGTGCGACAGGATTGAGATGGTAATAGTGGGTTTATATATTCCACCCCCAGCCTCCATGACGATTTTACATAAATTGACCCCTATACTGGCTCAATACCCGGCTGCAGCCATTCTTCTGGCTGGAGACTTTAATATGCCACCGGACCCTGGTATGGATAGGATGGGTGATGATGGGGCTTCTGACTCCCCACTGAAGAGATGGGCGGAGGGATATGGCCTTAGTGATGTGTGGAGATGGCGTCACCCCAGGGATAGGCAATATACTTGTCACTCTGCCACGTATGCCTCTTTCTCAAGAATTGATCTGTTCTATGCTGGGGGACCTATTCTCTCCCGTGTCCAGGAGGTTAAGATTCTGCCACGTGGCATTTCTGACCACGCTCCCCTCCTACTGCAACTAAACGCGGATTCGCCAATGGGCTCCGGCCTATGGCGGGTCTCGGGTTTTTGGATAACGGATGAGAGTGTTGCCCCTGAGATAGAGGGAGAGATGAATACATTCTGGTTACAAAACAAAGCAACGGCCTCCCCTGCAATGGTGTGGGATGCCTTTAAGGCTTATACACGAGGTCAGTACCGCATGGTTATAAATAAAGTTAGGAAACTCAATAGGCTTGCATTGGAGGAGGCTGAGGGACGGGCTCAGAGCTTGGAATCCAGTTATGTGACCACCAAAGATGTGGGAACTTACGCCACACTTCAAGTTCTCCACCGCAAGATTGCGTTGTTGCGAGCAACTGCGACCCGCAAGCTACTGCTCTCACAGTCCCAGAGAATATTCGAACAAGGTGAGAGATCAGGGAGGCTGCTGGCGTGGCTGGCCAAGGAGCGCTCTACCATAGCACACATTGCCAACATTAAAGATGACATGGGGAACCTTTTGGCGGACCCCGCTAAGATTAATGCCAGATTTGCACAATTTTATGAACGCTTATATACATCCAAAACTGACTACACCCTAGACACTCTGCAACATTTCCTAGGTCAAATAGAGTTCCCAGTCCTCTCGGAGGAAAATAAAACTAAATTAGATGCACCCATTACCCTCAAAGAAGTGCAGACGGCAATCTCTTCACTACAATCTGCAAAGTCCCCAGGCCCAGACGGCTTACCGGCCGAGTTTTATAAAACTAATAGCGAATCATTGGCCCCTCAGTTTCATGAACTTCTTCTGTCCATGCTGGAGGGTCAAAGCCTTCCTCCATCAATGTCAGAGGCGGTAATTGTTGTAATACCTAAGCCCCGTAAGGACCCCGAGCTATGTGAGTCATACCGGCCTATTTCGTTATTAAACATCGACGCTAAGATCATTACAAAAATTCTAGCGAATTGGCTCAATGCTGTTATCCTCTCTCTGGTTCATGGAGACCAGACGGGCTTCATGCCAGGTAAGGGAACAGACATTAATTTGCGACGATTGTATTCAAATATATCCCACGCCCTTGCCAGAGGTACCCCCGGAGTAGTGGCCTCCCTAGACGCCGAAAAGGCGTTCGACTCGGTCGAATGGGAGTATCTTTGGCATGTCTTGGGAAAATTTAATATTGGGCCTAAGTTTATCTCTTGGATAAAACGGATGTATGCTAACCCCACTGCCAGAGTCAGAACCAATGGGTCCCTCTCGCCCCCCTTCAAATTACACAGGGGTACTAGACAGGGATGTCCTTTATCCCTGGGTTTGTTCGCCCTAGCTGTTGAACCCCTTGCCATCCTTATTAGGTCATCCGTGGCTGCAGGGGGGATGGAGGTGGGCCCTTTACGGGAACAGATCTCTCTCTACGCGGATGACGCTCTTCTTTATCTCCCAGATGCTTCCCACTCCCTCGAGGAGACCTTAAGGATCATAGACTTATTTGGCTCCTTCTCAGGTATACGCATAAACTGGAACAAATCCATGCTTTTCCCGATCTCCCAGCCGCCCCTACTCCCTCCCCACCATATACCCCTGCAAACGGTCACTAAATTTCGCTATCTGGGCATTGAAATACAAAGGGATCTTTCTTGTTATCTGACAGATAATGTATACCCCATTCTACAGCAACTAATAAGACGCTGCTTAACATGGAAGTCCCTTCCCCTGACACCGGTGGGTAGGATAAACCTCCTCAAAATTATATTCCTCCCCAAATTCCTGTATGTATTTAGAAACACTCCAGTACTTATCCCTGAATCGTTTTTTAAGCAACTAGATCGGGTGATCAATAATTTCATTTGGGCTGGACAGACCCCTAGGGTTGCCAAAACAAGCCTGCAACTTACCCTATCTGCGGGCGGGCTGGCATTACCGTGCTTCAGGAAATATTATTGGGCGGCGGTGCTGGTGACGGTGCGCTGGTGGTTTGTTCAGTCACGACATAACCCAGCGGTTAATTTAGAAGCAGCCATATTAGGGTCGTATTCAGCATTGAGCAACCTGGTATTCAGGGGTCCAAAAGCACAAAATAATATGACCATCCCCATGCGCACGACCGTCAAAATATGGGAACAGCTGACAGCTAAGCTCAACCCACCACAAACTTATTCACCCTATACACCACTCTGGGGTAACCCTAAACTACCACATCTGTTAACGATCCCAGACCCAGCAGTCTGGGCTAAATATGAAATTAAAATCTTACAGCATATTATGCCAGAGGGTAAACTCCTTACATTTGACGAACTGCGTAATACCTTCCAACTCCCTACCAAAATGTTTTTCCGCTATTTGCAACTGAGACACGCAATTCAGGCTCAATTCCCCTCAGAAATCCAACTACAATCACATATGGTGGAGCGCTTCCTTATCTCTAGGCATGTCGACCATATCCTCTCCTCTTTGTATCTCCGGGTGTCCCTGGGAACTGATAACCAGGGGACTAGGCTATTTAACAAATGGAAGCTGGCTGTGCCCTCCCTGACGGATGACGATTGGGAAGAGGGAGTCCAACAATATATTCCTTTGATGATATCCGCCAGGGACAGGTACATCCAGTTAAAATTCCTTCACCAGGCATACTACACATCCCAACGGCTTGCTAAAATATACCCCTCTTACTCTGATAAGTGCCCAAAATGCAACACGGATATAGGTACTTTCTTACATGTAGTGTGGTCGTGCCCCCTTCTTCAACAGTTCTGGAGGGAGGTGGTGCAATACATCAATTTAATTGGGAACCTGACACTTACACTGGATCCCCAGGTCCTTCTCCTGGGGATCTGTGATACCCTTATCGCAAACACCCATAAGAGGCTATTCGTTTTCTACGCTCTGTTCTATGCAAGGAAAACCATTTTATTTAAATGGAAACAGACAGACCCCCCAACAGTGGGACAGTGGAAAACACTCATTGATAAGACCCTCCCTCTATATAAGCTCACATTTATGAGCCGGAAATGTCCCAAAAAGTTTGAAAAAATTTGGGGTGCATGGGTTTCTGGGTGAGTGGCCACGGATGCGGATCCCCCCGGGAGAACTCGCTGAACTTACACACCACTAGATCGATTAAGAAATATTTAGAATATACTTAAAATTACCACTAAAATATACTTTCTTTGTTCTTTGAGGAGGAGGTATTGCTCCTAAAATACAACTCTGCAGTGATATGAATACTTGCAACTAAGATGTGAACTGATGTGCCTTGCTTTTTGATGTAATACTTGAGACTATTTATCCTAGATTGTCACTTTCCTTCTGGAAATGGTTCTTCTTTGCCCTGTTTTATGTAATCCTCTCTTATTGTCCCCTTTTATATTTTTATGTATATGTATGGATATATGTATATTTATATATATATTTGTGAATGTATTTCTTTTTTATCTTTGTACTGAAACTTTTCTCCGTTGGAGATGAATAAAAACGTAACTGTTAAAAAAAAAAAAACGTTACAATTAATAAAAGCATATGGAGCAGAACGAACGTAATAAAGACAGAAAGAATAGGAACACAGCACAACTACTTACTTTTTTGCAGCACTCTCCGGATCTTTCGGTACTGCTCTGGCTCTCTCAACTTCAGGTCCGACCACCGCTTCCTGAGCTGATCTTTAGACCTTCGTACCCTGAAATTCCGCTCTAGACTCCTGACCACTTTCGCCATGATCTTGGCCTTTCGGATGTTCGGGTTGGGGTAAGGCCCATATTTTCCATCATAGTCGGACTTCCTCATGATGTCGACCATCTCCAACATCTCCCCAAACGACATATTTGTGGCCTTAAAACATCTCCTTCTGGATCGGGACGTGCCTGGATCCGCCCTTTCCACCTCCTCCTCCTCGTTGCTACAATTAGCCAGCACCTGCTGTATGTCCGCCATCATGCTCTTCCCCCACTGCGCCAAACGAAAAGGGGCGGGGAATACACTAGAAAGAACGTCAGGGGTGGGCGGAGTTACACGCATGCGCAGTGTATATAAAGCGTAACATGCGTGCGTATTACATTTGATCTGTGAGCGGAGGAAGGAGCATTGGACGTGCCGATTGTAAGAACGAAGGTAAGAGACAAACTTGTGCCTATACTGCTTCTAGATTGAGGCCTATATTGTAACAAGATTAGGAGAGTTTTGTGGGACATTAGGCTTTGTCTTGTGTTGTGTCTTGCAGTGAACATGGATATGGTACTCAAAGATAAGGACTTCATTTCAGTATTCATAGAGATGCTAAGGGAGCTGCCCTGTCTGTGGGAGATTAAACACCCCCATTACAAGAACCAAGCAAAGAGGAAGGCAGCACTGGAGCAATTGTGTGAAATTGTGAAGCAGGTGATCCCCACGGCAGACATCACTTATTTAAAGATTTTCATTGGTGGCCTGAGGAGCACATATCTGAGCGCAATAAAGTCCTGGAGAGATCCGGAGCAGCAGATGATATCTATGTCCCCAGGATGTTGTACTATGACAGGCTGCACTTTCTGGCAGGCCAGACTGAACCCAGGCCATCCCTCTCCAGTCTTCCTTCCACGCTTCCTTCCCCCCGGCTGAGGCTTCTGACGCCCAACCTGGGCCTTCCAGGCCGCATGTGGAGGAGCCCAGATTGAGCCAGGTATAGCATTCCTCTAAATATTTCTGCTTGTCCAATCAATGATGTGAACTATATGTTAGTTGGGAGTACTAATTAAGGATTGTGATTGATGATGCAAAAACTAAAACCATGTCCTTTTTCATACACAGGGAAGTCTCAGCCAGGAGGTGGCTGGGCCGAGCCGGCTGGCTGATATCAAGGTCCCTCCACCCCCCCTGAAAACAGAAAGTGGCAGTAGGAGGAGTTACCATAGAGGAGGCGGCTATCAGATTCTTTTGGAGGGCTACAGAGGTCCTGGGAGCACCACACACCAGGCAGGAGAACATTGCTGCATTCATAGCCTATAAAATGCAGAGGATGGAGGAGGGCCAAAAAGCCATGTGTGAGGCCCTCATATCAGAGGCTCTGGCGAAAGGTATGAGGGGCCAAATTACACCTCACACACAGCTTTGGGATGGTCCTCCTCCTCCTCCTGCAGGTCCTACTCCTCCTCCAGGTCCTACTCCTCCTCCTGCCACATCTCCAACTGCACAGCCACAGCCGGGAATGAAGCGTGAAAGGAAGACCAGACAGTGAGGATCCTGGATCCAGTCTGGTCGGCCAAAAGATACAGCCTCTTGTGGTACCACAGCCTGCGGACACACATGTCATCTGCTGCTATTCAAGTCTCTGTGAATCCCGGACCAGACTGCCCTCCCTTACATATGGACTCCTCAGGCCACCAATTTTGATGTTGAAGAATTGATGTCTGCCGTGGGGGTCCCAGGCTTCGCTAATTTCTCATGTTGATCCAGTGTTGCCTTCCTCTTTGTTTGGTTCTGATCCCTTAATAAAGGATTTTTTGTTTGAATTATACTCTCCTATGTGTTTTACTTCAAAAAGGACAGTTTGTTTGTGAGGATTCAGGTACATTTCAAATATACAATGTGAAATGAACAAGGGACACCAACAACAAACAATCTCCTGGAGATTAAATAATAAAAGATATCAATGGTGTTGGGGTAACTTGACACACAAAACACACCCAAAAATATTCTGGAGTAAAAATAAAAATAACATTGAACAAAGATCAGCCTTGGAAAAAATCCATTAAACATTAAAGAAAAAAAAGGCTTAAAATCCAAAATAAAAAAAAATTTAAAAATATCAAACTGTCAGATGTGACAACTAATAACAATATATTCAGGGAATCCCACTAAAAAAACACAAATAAAAGTTTGTGAGAAGTGTGTGTGAATACGAGCAGCAAAACGACTTAATTCTTGTCACATTATAAAGAAGAAGAGAGTGCGCTGTATTAAACCATTTTTAACATTGCAGCGTGACGAAAGTGCTGTATCCATTGCGAACGCTAAGTTTACCAGAACGAGCTGTCCCGTGTTGGAATTTCTTCTGAGCATGCGTGGCACTTTGTGCGTCGGAACAGGCCACACACGGTCGGAATTGACGCGATCGGATTTTGTTGTCGGAAAATTTTATCTCCTGCTGTCCAACTTTGTGTGTCGGAAAATCCGATGGAAAATGTCCGATGGCGCCCACACACGGTTGGAATTTCCGACAACACGCTCTGATCGGACATTGTCCATCGGAAAATCCGACCGTGTGTACGGGGCATTAGAGAGGCCTCTGAGGTTCAAAAGGTGACCCCAAAAAGGCCTTTAAAACGATTGATAGATCCCAGGATGGAGCTATGTTAACTCTGACTGGTTTGCGTCTGGAGATTGCTTTACAGAATCTAGCGATAAAGGATCTCCCTGTAACCGTTTCTCTAAGTATACACTTAAGGCAGCTATCTGAACCCTAATAGTACTAGGAGTTAGTCCCTTGTCTATCCCCTCCTGGAGAAACTGTAGGACATTTGTTGTATCGACTGTAGCAAGGTCTGAATCACTCTTTAAGTCAGGCCTTTGCTCCTCAATATTTCTTCCTCAGTAACCACGCTGAGAGGTTCAGCATGGTTACTTGCAGATGAAAAAGAGGTCCCTGAGACAGAAGGTCTTGTCTGCAAGAAAGTCTCAGAGAAGGTTGGTCTGTCAACTGTAGTAACGTTGTGAACCATGGTCTCTTGGGCCAAAACGGTGCTACTAAGATTAAACATGTTTCTTCCGCTAGAAATTTCGCTAGAACCCTCGGGATGAGGTGAAGCGGAGGAAACGTATACGCCAAGCTGAAGGTCTATCGAGTCTGTAAGGAGTCTACTGCCAAGGGCTGATCTCCTGGGTATAGCGAGCAAAAATTGGGAACTTTTGCATTCTCTTTGTTTGCAAATAGGTCCACTACTGGTTTTCCCCAGTAAGCTGCTATGTAGTCGAACACTTCTGGGTGTAGAGACCATTCTTGATTCGAAACTCGTTGTCGACTCAAGAAGTCTGCAGTGCTGTTCAGCTCCCCTTTCAGGTGTATTGCAGAGATGTATGCTAGATTGGATTCTGCCCATTGAAATATGTGACTGGCTACCAAAATTAGTTGAGGACTTCTGGTGCCTCCTTGCTTGTTTATATAAGCTACAGCCATCATATTGTCTGAGCAGACTTGTAGATGGTGACCCTGTATTGTGTTCTGAAAGGCTAGTAGAGCTCTGAGGATAGCTGTTAGCTCCTTCCAATTGGACCAGAGAAGTTTCTCCTCTGATGTCCACCTGCCCTGAGTTGAGATGGGATCCCCAACCCCAGCTGCTCACATCCATAGTTAGTGTGGATGTGATAGGTAAGACCCAGAGAATCCCTTTGTTTAAATTCTCTGCGTCCTTCCACCACCAGAGGGAGCGTTTTACTTGGTGGGGACTGATATCTCTTCTTCCAGATCCCTATCTTTTAACTGTTCCAACAAGAACCTCTGAAGGTCTCTTTGGTGGAACCTGACCCATTGTATGGCCGGAATGGCTGCTGTCATAAGTCCTAATACTGACATCACCTTCCTCACTGTACATTTGGTGCTGCTTTGAAGGAAAAAAGACATTCTCTGCCACAGATTCAATATCTTTTCTTCCGGCAGGACTATTCTCTGCTTTACCGACAGGATCTTGTACCCCTAGTACAGAATTTCCTGTGTTGGGGTAGTTTTGGACTTTTCCAGACTACTTATCCACCACAATTGACTCAGGCTGAGCTGTGTTATCTCTAATGCCCTGTACACATGGTCGGACATTGATCGGACATTCCAACAACAAAATACTAGGATTTTTTTCGACGGATGTTGGCTCAAACTTGTTTTGCGTACACACGGTCGCACAAAGTTGTCGGAATTTCCGATCACCAAGAACGTGGTGGCGTAAACCACGTACGACGAGACTAGAAAAGGCCAGTTCAGAACCAAGTGCGGCACCCTTTGGGCTCCTTTTGCTAATCTCGTGTTAGTAAAAGTTTGGTGAGAGACGATTTGCGCTTTTTCAGACTCGTGGTTTTCAGATCGTTTTCTGCTCTTCAGTTTGTGCTTGTGTGTTTGTATCTGCTCTTCAGTGCGTGCAAGCAAGCTACGCGTGACTTGTCATTGTGTTTTTGTTCGTTCGTTACTGTTTTTCAGGTCGCTCTTCACAGGCCTTGCTGTTCTTCAGTGCGTCCTGTTACTTCGTTCTGAGCAGCCGACCGTTTTCTAGCCATGTTGCGTATACGTACTCCTCGTACAGTTCGTGCTGTGCGGGGGCTTGGTGTTGGGGTCCTGATCTTGACACAAGTCCAGTCCATAAACAGGGTGGGGAGGAGTTCATGGACCAAGAATTGGTTGCTTTAGCGTGACCAGTTCTGTCATATGCCTTTGCTCCGTGAGATCCGTGAGAATAATCCTGATGATTTCAGGAACTTTCTCCGGATGACGGACCCCGTATTTCACCATTTGTTGGCTTTGCTGACCCCCTATATTAGCAGGCAGGATACCTGCATGAGGCAAGCCATCACTCCGGAGCAGAGGTTAGTCACCACCCTGCGGTACTTGGCGACGGGGAGAAGCCTGCAGGACCTCAAGTTCTCGACAGGCATCTCCCCTCAGGCTCTGGGGATCATTATCCCAGAGACCTGTTCTGCCATCATACAGGTCCTGCAGAAGGACTATATTAGGGTAAGATTTTTATTCTTTAATATCACATTTTATTGGATTTAATGTTTGATAATATATTGTATTTCTTTCCTCATTCCCTAATTACTATGATTGTAATATGCTGTGAATGTCCCCTTTGTTCTTATGTATGCTGGATTTTTATGTAATTATTTTTTTTGTCCTTAATACATATTTGCCTTCACTTACCTCCCCAGCATGCTCTCCTGGCCCTATATTCACCTCATGTAGTCACTTAACAATGTATTTTATCAGCTCCATAGTAGTGATTTACCCCAAACACCCCCTAAAATGTTTTTAAATGTGATTTGTGCTTTAAATTCATGCAGAGTTCCAGAGGCTTTTTTTGGGGGGTCCCCAAATCATTTGGAACCCTCCCTCCCCCCAACTGCTAAGTCAGCTGATACCAATTCTCTATCTATCCTCAATCATCTATCTGCTGACTTTGCCAAACCCATACACACTATACCCATCTCTTCTGTGCTTAGATTTATGGATGAATTCCCCAAAGCATGTAGTGCAAGGGCCTGCCTGTATGCTTTCAAATGGTACTGTTTCAAGTTTTTGTATCCTATTATTATCTTGATAGGTGATAGCAGAATGTCCAAATATGCTCAAATGTGTACAGTGTGTATTTATATCTTTGTGTTATGACACTTCTTACCTGTCCAGTGGGCTGCCTATAGTGTAACTAAGGAGGGGCTGTTCCAAGTAATACACATTATTTAGGCATTCATCTCTCATGGAAGTGGAGAGGGTTACCTGTCCAAGAGCTCCCCCCTATAATGTTAGAAATGGCCCATGACGGGGGGGAGGGGGAATATGATAGGTGTACCTTATACTTTGGTCTTTAAAAATTCCCATAAATCAATGTTATCTTGATGTTGGCCAAGAATGTTTGTGTCTAATCTGCTTTCCATGTTTATGTGCAAAAAGCCTAATTTTTTTGTTTTCCTCAATAGTTTCCTTCCACGCCACAGGAATGGCAGACTGTGGCCTCCCACTTTGCCCAGCGGTGGGACTTTCCTAACTGCGGAGGGGCAATTGATGGGAAACACGTCCACATCATCCCACCACCCAACTCTGGGTCGTACTATTATAATTATAAGTGGTTCAATAGTATTGTGATGTTGGCGGTGGTGTCGGCTACTTATGAGTTCCTGTATGTGGACGTGGGGAAGAATGTCCGGATGTCCAATGGTGGAGTCATCGCCCAGACTGAGTTCTACAGGCGTCTCCAGAATGGCAGCTTGGACTTGCCACCTCCAGAAGACAATGTGGAAGGACTCCCATTTGTCTTTATTGCAGATGAAGCCTTTGCGCTGGGGGACCATCTTATGCGGCCATTCCTGATGAGGACCCTCACCCTGGACCAGAGGGTTTTTAATTACCGGCTGGCCAGAGCCAGAAAAGTGGTGGAAAACACGTTTGGAATCATGGCCAGCCGGTTCCGCCTATTTCTTACACCCATACATATGGCGGAGTATAAACTGAATCACATTATCCTGGAGTGCTGTGTTCTACACAACTTTTTACGGCAACATTCTGCCAACTATGCTGGCTCAGTTGGGCCTGAAGCCGGAATTCAAAATGAACCAACCATGACGGTGCTTGAAAGTGGCCGTCCTGGCTTGCCCTCCCTGAGTGCCCGTGATGTCCGGCTAAGATACCTGGAATTCTTTGTGGGTAGGGGGGCTATCAATATGCCAGACAATGTGTGAAACCTTTATCAAATAAAAAAAATTGAGCAAATCTTTGGTGACATTTACTGCTTGTGTTTGTTTTAGCTGACCCTGACAGAAATGTGTGGAGTCCTGAAAATGGCGTGATTGTGTAACCTTATAAAGCACTGTTGGGTGTTATTACTAAAGGCAAAGACACTTTGCACTACAAGTGCACTTGAAACTGCACTTGTAGTGCAAAGAGGATTTGCCCTTAGGAAATAACCCCCATTGTCACAGAAAGCAGCAATTAGAGCACCACAAAAGTGTTGGAGCGTTGAGACAATTATCCACACATTCTTGATTAACAATCTTTTTAATACCTGCACAATCACATGTGCATTTTGACAAGGTTTTTAAAACAAACCAACATGTTTGTTGTATAACAATTTTTGGGGTGGCATTAGAAAAAGTAGAAATGTCCATTTAAGATAAAACAGGCATGTTTCAAACCAGCAAGAAAGACACAAATCTTGAACTTACAAAGTTCACATTTGGTAGAACTTGAAGGCAATATGAGACATGAGTATTTAGGAACTGTGTTTGATATTGCGTTCAGATGGTGTGAAGTCACCCCAGGAAAAGCCAAATTTTGAAGATGCACACCAATTTACGATTGTTAACGTGTGCTAGCTGCCATCACGGGGGATCAAGGGATGTGTTTTGGGGGAGCAACCCCTTCCTCTCAGCTACTTTATTATTGAGGAAGGGGTTGCACCCCCAAAACGCGCCCATTGATCTCCCGTGATGGCAGATAGCACATGTTGACACACTGTGTGCCTCTTCAAAATTTGGCTTTTCTACAATTCGACAAAAAATTTAAAAATTGTAGCACACCATAAAAGAAAGGGATTTGGAGGGGTTTTAAACTCTCCCCAAAACATCAATGATGTTCTTATTTTTTTGAATAACATCATTGATGTTTTCCTTGATATTTTCCAATACAACATTACACCCCATGATCTCCCCAATCAAGATCAGTGCACTTTCCGAGCTGAAATGCTCTGGATCCACAACATCACGATCACCTAAAAAGATAGAAACCAAAAAAAAACATTTTGGTCGCAGACACTCACCTGTTGTGGTGACTAGTTCCACCACGTCTTCCACCTCCTGCTCTTCTTGTCTTTGGGGGATTTCCCCTTATTCCAGAGGTGGGGGTTCTCTGGTCTCCTCGGATGAGGGGTGTCCTCCGAGTCTTTTCTCCCCTATGTACAAAAAAATGGTATACTTAGCACACAGATATTTGATGGCAGAACTATAAATATGAAACATTGCTTGGAAGTGGGGTACGAGTGTCTGTTTTGGGAGAGTTCCAAGATGTAGAATTTTGAGTGTCCTTTGTCAAGCTTCAATACTTTACCTGTTTTGTCCAAGCTTCACAGATGGAGACACCCCTATAGTATACACTGGAGCACCTGTGTGGGTCCCCTAATAAAAAGGGTGTTCTTGTGTCCCACACTAGTGCTTCAGCGTCCAGATGTGAAAACAGCTGCTGAGTGTCCTCTCCTTACACAGAATCGAGTTTGCATTTCATTCTAGAAACAAACCCATCTACACAACCAAATTATTTTCATACAAGTAGGCCGGAGTCCCCCTAAATTCCATACCAGGCCCTTCAGGTCTGGTATGGATATTAAGGGGAACCCCGGCCAAAATTTTTAAAAAAAATGACGTGGGGTTCCCCCTAAATTCCATACCAGGCCCTTCAGGTCTGGTATGGATTTTAAGGGGAACCCCGTGCCAAAAAAAAAAAAACAAACGGCGTGGGGTCCCCCCAAAAATCCATACCAGACCCTTATCCGAGCACGCAACCTGGCAGGCCGCAGGAAAAGAGGGGGGACGAGAGTGCGCCCCCCCTCCTGAACCGTACCAGGCCACATGCCCTCAACATTGGGAGGGTGCTTTGGGGTAGCCCCCCAAAACACCTTGTCCCCATGTTGATGAGGCCAAGGGCCTCATCCCCACAACCCTGGCCGGTGGTTGTGGGGGTCTGCGGGCGGGGGGTTTATCGGAATCTGGAAGCCCCCTTTAACAAGGGGACCCCCAGATCCCGGCCCCCCCTGAGTGAAATGGTAAGGGGGTACAAAAGTACCCCTACCATTTCACTAAAAAACTGTCAAAAATGTTAAAAATGACAAGAGACAGTTTTTGACAATTCCTTTATTTAAATACTTCTTCTTTCTTCTATCTTCCTTCATCTTCTGGTTCTTCTGGTTCTTCTGGCTCTTCTGGTTCTTCCTCCGGCGTTCTCGTCCAGCATCTCCTCCGCGGCGTCTTCTATCTTCTTCTCCTCGGGCCGCTCCGCACCCATGGCATGGGGGGAGGCTCCCGCTCTTCTCTTCTTCTTCATCCTCTTCTCTTCTTCTCTTCTTCTTTTCTTCTCTTCTTCTTTTCTTCTCTTCTTCATTTTCTTCTCCGGGCCGCTCCGCATCCATGCTGGCATGGAGGGAGGCTCCCGCTGTGTGACGGCGCTCCTCGTCTGACAGTTCTTAAATAACGGGGGGCGGGGCCACCCGGTGACCCCGCCCCCTCTGACGCACGGTGACTTGACGGGACTTCCCTGTGACGTCACGGGGAATGCCACAGGGAAGTCCCGTCATGTCCCGTGTGTCAGAGGGGGGCGGGGTCACCGGGTGGCCCCGCCCCCCGTTATTTAAGAACTGTCAGACGAGGAGCACCGTCACACAGCGGGAGCCTCCCTCCATGTCAGCATGGGTGCGGAGCGTCCCGGAGAAGAAAATGAAGAAGAGAAGAAGAGAAGAAAAGAAGAAGAGAAGAAGATGAAGAAGATGAAGAGAAGAGCGGGAGCCCCCCCCATGCCATGGGTGCGGAGCGGCCCGAGGAGAAGAAGATAGAAGATGCCGCGGAGGAGATGCTGGAAGAGAACGCCGGAGGAAGAACCAGAAGAGCCAGAAGAACCAGAAGAATCAGAAGGTGAAGGAAGATAGAAGAAAGAAGAAGTATTTAAATAAAGGAATTGTCAAAAACTGTCTCTTGTCATTTTTAACATTTTTGACAGTTTTTTAGTGAAATGGTAGGGGTACTTTTGTACCCCCTTACCATTTCACACAGGGGGGGGTCAGAATCTGGGGGTCCCCTTGTTAAAGGGGGCTTCCAGATTCTGATAAGCCCCCCGCCCGCAGACCCCCACAACCACCAGCCAGGGTTGTGGGGATGAGGCCCTTGTCCTCATCAACATGGGGACAAGGTGTTTTGGGGGGCTACCCCAAAGCACCCTCCCAATGTTGAGGGCATGTGGCCTGGTACGGTTCAGGAGGGGGGGCGCACTCTCATCCCCCCTCTTTTCCTGCGGCCTGCCAGGTTGCGTGCTCGGATAAGGGTCTGGTATGGATTTTTGGGGGGACCCCACGCCTTTTTTTTTTTTTTTTTTTGGCGCGGGGTTCCCCTTAACCACCTCAATACAGGGCACGTACACCCCCTTCCTGCCCAAGCCATTTTTCAGTTTTCAGCGCTGTCGCACTTTGAATGACAATTGCGTGGTCGTGTTACACTGCACCTTAATTAAATTTTTATCATTTTTTTCCCACAAATAGAGCTTTCTTTTGGTGGTATTTGATCACCTCTGCGGTTTTTATTTCTTGCGCTATAAACAAAAGAAGAGGGACAATTTTGAAAAAACACAATATTTTTTACTTTTTGCTATAATAAATATCCAATTTTTTTTTTTTTTTTTAACAAATTTTTTCCTCAGTTTAGGCCAATACGTATTCTTCTACATATTTTTGGTAAAAAAAAATTGCGATAAGCGTATATTGATTGGTTTGCGCAAAAGTAATAGCGTCTACAAAATAGGGGATAGATTTATAGCATTTTTATTATTTATTTATTTTTTACTAGTAATGGCGGCGATCTGCAATTTTTATTGTGACTGCGATATTGCGGCGGACACATCGGACACTTTTGACACATTTTTGGGACCATTCACATTTATACAGCGATCAATGCTATAAAATTGCATTGATTACTGTGTAAATGTGACTGGCAGGGAAGGGGTTAACACTAGGGGGCGCTCGAGGGGTTAATGTATTACCTAAGGAGGTGATTCTAACTGTGGGGGGAGGGGACTGACTGGGGGAGGTGACCGATCGCTGTCCCTATGTACAAGGGACACGCCATCGGTCTCCTCTCCTCTCTGACAGGACGTGGATCTGTGTTTACATGCACAGATCCACGCTCCTGCTGTGTTACCCGGCAATCGCGGGTGCCCGGCGGACATCGCGGCCGCCGGGCACACGCACCGGGTCCCGAGTGACACGGCGGGCGCGCGCGTGCGCCGCCGGTGGCGCGCGCGCGCCCCCTAGTGGCTCGGGAAGGCGAGGACGTCATATGACGTCCTCCCAGAATAACAGAAGCCTCGTCCAGCCGTCATATGACGGTGGGCGGTGGCTTAGTGGTTAAAATCCATACCAGACCTGAAGGGTCTGGTATGGAATTTAGGGGGAACCCCACGTCATTTTTTTTTTTAATTTTGGCCGGGGTTCCCCTTAATATCCATACCAGACCTGAAGGGCCTGGTATGGAATTTAGGGGGACTCCCACGTCATTTTTTTTTTTTAATTTTGGTTCGGGGTTCCCCTTTGGGGAATTCCCATGCTGTTTTTATCAATGAACTTCTATGTGTATTGTCGGCAATACAATAGCCGCGGGTAGTTTTAAATGAGTTTTTTCCTTCAAAATGTCATTTTGCTGTCAGACTGTTCTAAACACAGGAAACATGCGCCCCTTTACAGGCATACTATAGACACCACCCAGGTACGAAATTTAAAGGGATATTACACTTTTATTGTTTGACTTTAAGCATTATTAAAATCACTGCTCCTGAAAAAACGGCCATTTTTAAAACTTTTTTTTGCATTGATCTATGTCCCCTGGGGCAGGACCCAGGTCCCCAAACACTTTTTATGACAATAACTTGCATATTAGCCTTTAAAATTAGCACTTTTGATTATTCATGTTCGCGTCCCATAGACTTTAACGGTGTTCGCGTGTTCGAACGAACTTTTTTCCTGTTCGCATGTTCTGGTGCGAACCGAACAGGGGGGTGTTCGGCTCATCCCTACTCTACAACCCTCCCCGGAAATAGCTCTGCTTTCCATTTTACCTAGTTCAGTATCCTTGCAAAAGAAGTGACTCCTGCGATTTTTTTTCTTTCGGCCGCAAGACAACTCATACCGCATTTCTGGAAATCGACACCCTCCCTGCTCTCCCATTGGGTGGCTACCCTAAATGATATTTTGCGCATTGAGGACGCATTGGATGCAGATAACTACGATAAATTCACCACACTCTGGTATGTCTGGATACATTTTTCTTCGTCTGATTCTTTTAAACAGCTCGTTTCTCTTTCAGGACAATCCTATCTCCCCTCTCTCGGCAGTTGATTGAGATGGAGCCCCAGGATCTCCCTTGGGCACCCGATAGTTATCATGTTTTGGGTTCTCCTTACCCGAGGAGACCCTCTTCCTCTTATTTCCCCTCCCATCTTTGACTAGGGATTCCCTCAAGACCCACGCCATATTTTTCTCTTTCTTTGCTTCTTGTAATTTGCCTACTTTTCCTTCGCTACTCCATTGTCTATCCCTTGGGATACATCTACTCTGCAGTCATTATAATTGATCTGGGGCCTGGCAATCCTCTCTTTCTTGCTCCCAAATAGACAGAGTAGACTGGACTTATGTTGTATGCCTTCTTTTTTCTTTCTTTTTGTTTTATTGTCTGTTATAATTCCCACTTTAATGCATGCCATTATATGTTCTTTGTATACAGATTGGAGCTCTGCCCTTGTTGGATCCCGTGTGTACTCCTTTACATTTGACAACCTACTGACTATCGACAGAAAGGTGCAGAAGATCCCAGGAGCCACACTGTCAGCCTGGACCCCCGCCAGGCCACGCCCCCAACACATTTCGCTCCGCCCACTGGAGCTTACTCATGGGTAAGCTTCAGTGGGTGGAGTGAAAAGCGTTGGGGGCATGGCCTGGCGGGGGTCCAGGCTGAGACTGCCACTTGTCTACACACAGCAGGTCTCTTTCTGGTGTGCGGCTCCTGGGATCTTCTGCTCTTATCTGTCATTGTCTGGAGTGTGGGTGGGCTCCTTCCCAGCCAGCACTCACAGCAGCAGACACAAGACTACACTTCCTAGCAGCCTGAGCGGCTCACATACATACCATGGGTTTGCAACATATGGGCTATTGCTTGTATTATTTTGATATGTTGAAACCCGAATAAACATATCTTTGACTATATAAAAATATGCACTGTCACTGTACTAATGACACTGGCTGGGAAGGAGTTTAACACCCGGGCGATGAAAGGGTTAACTGTTTGCCTAGCCAGTGTTTGTGCACTGTGTGGGAGGTGCTTTTACTAGGAGAAGGCATGGATCCATGTATTCCCTACTGACAGAACGGCGATCCACCTTGTTTACATAGGAAGACTGCCGTTCTGGCTCTCTGCCTAATGATCGGTGGGTGCCGGCGGACATCGAGTCCGCAGTACCCGCAGATCAGCTCCCGCTGTGTGTAATCACATCAGAGAGCGGGTCGGCGGTGGCGCGCATGTGCGACCTAGACCCAGAAGTGTCTGAGGCACAAAGCAGCTGCCCTGCCACAGTATATGTACGGTGGGTGGTCCACAAACGGTCGGACATTGATCAGACATTCCGACAACAAAATCCTAGGATTTTTTCCGACGGATGTTGGCTCAATCTTGTCTTGCATACACACGGTCACACAAAGTTGTCGGAAAATCCGATCATTCTGAACGCGGTGACGTAAAACACGTACGTCGGGACTATAAACGGGGCAGTAGCCAATAGCTTTCATCTCTTTATTTATTCTGAGCATGCGTGGCACTTTGTGCGTCGGATTTGTGTACACACGATCGGAATTTCCGACAACGGATTTTGTTGTCGGAAAATTTTATATCCTGCTCTCAAACTTTGTGTGTCGGAAAATCCGATGGAAAATGTGTGATGGAGCCTACACACGGTCTGAATTTCCGACAACAAGGTCCTATCACACATTTTCCGTCGGAAAATCCGATCGTGTGTACAGGGCATTACTCTGGCACTGGCCTGGATCAAACCTTGATCTAGCTATTTTTTTAAATTTTGTTTTTCTTTTATTTTTTCTTTCTTTCTTTATTTTTACACACATTTTGTTTGTTTACACAGGCTTTCTCCCTGCAATGAGAGAGAGATACAATGTATTATATAGGCTATCCTGTATGTATACAAAGTATCTCTATCTCTTTTCAGAGAGAAAGTAAACACAGGGGCAGGTTGCACAGTGACAGATCACTGTGACAGCCAATCAGAGGCTATCACAGCAATCAGAATAAGGAAAGGGATGGTCGGCGCTCAGGATGACATCCAAAATGGCATTTCTTTATTAAATACATGTACAAAGCTGTAAAACAGCCTACGCACTTCGGATGTTAGTCCATAGTCACGGCTCACAGCGATCAGGTGACACAAAACCGAGAGCCCGGGGTCCTGGCGAGAGCCTGGTCTCTGTGCTGGGAGCGCCCTGTGTGGCGACAGATACGCATATATGTGGCCCCACAGAAAAAAGTACAGTTCAGTGAGGCCGCATATATGCGGAAGGGGGTTCAACAGACCTCTTAATACATACAGTGTAATACAGAGAGAGAGAGAGGGAATGTTGCTCACCTGATATATGATATAGGCCATCACTGCTACCAATATTACTGTAAAACTGAGACCAACACTGAGACAAATATCAGGCCTTCTAGATGATTAGGAATCTGTAAATACAATGTCAAATAGACTTAGATACACAAGACTGTCTCCAAATGTATCCACTTTTAGGCGATCCCTGAGAACTTTCCTCTTCAGAGAAGCCTATCCTGCCTCCATCTACCAACTGCACTATTTTCTCCATTAGCTCATCCCCCACAGCTATTACCCTTTTGTATAACTTGACCCTCCCTCCTAGATTGTAAGCTCTAAGGAGCAGGGCCCTCTGATTCCCCCTGTATTGAATTGTATTGTAATTGTATTGTCTGCCCTCAGGTTGTAAAGCACTTTGTAAACTGTGGGCGCTATATAAATCCTGTATAATAAAAATAATGATAAACTATAATATATTATAACAAGGTATAGGAAAGGAAATGTATTTGATTTTCCAGTATACATATGCATCTTACCCCTGATGATTGGCAGTCAGCCATGGAACATGTTGGGTATACAACTAAGGGTGCCTATACAAGTTTATTTCAGTCATGAATTTCAACATCATCATTATTCATTGTTTATATATTTATTGTGTGATTTTTTTCACCTATGATCTGTAATTTTATTAATACATTTAATTGTATCTATTTTAATAATTATGTCCACTGATTGATTGTTTGCCTAAAATCTACTACTACAATTATCATGTTAATATTCTTCTTATATAGATAATAAATCATTTTTAATATAATCATATCTATTTTATTATGCCTACACATATCTTGGACTACCCCTAGGGGATTATGACACCAAAACAAATTAAATTTATCCAAAACAATTCTCAGATCTTCATACATGACTTTACTAACTACAATGTTTCCTTTCCTATACCTTGTTACAATATATTTAGGGATGCAGGCATTTCATTGTTTAAATCAAGGTTGCGATTGGTCACTTTTGCTTCCAATTTTTCAAATACATATGGGTGGAAGACACCCGATTTCTAGTGACCCCACGCAAAAAATTTTTTTTTACCATTTTTACATGTTTATTGTTATACAATATTAATGGCCCTTAGTTCATATTATGTTTTTTTCTACTAATGATCAATTTATTATTTTTTTTACAACTACCTATAGAGACCCATGTGATCTCTTAAGAACACCCCCCTTCACCATTTTTCAGCCAGCCCAGAGTAGGGCGGCAGGGCTGGACACTTGGTCATCTCATTTCCGGGGGTTGCAATGCGCTCAGGTCTATCCCCTCCGTTCATCTTAGCTGCATGATGGAGGCGGGGTCTGACCTCAGCACATCAGCGTCATGTTCAAGCGTGCCCCACGGGCGGCGCCAATTGACACCGCTGGGTGATGGCATGCTTGTTTCTCCACCTCGCGCCACAGCCGAGGTGGGCGTGCACCTACTGGGATGTTATATACCCCAGGTAGTGGGCTCCCTCACCTCCTTTATGCTGTCTAGATGGAATCACATGACTTTGGCATGGACCCACCCAGGATCGGGGGTATATCAGCTGGGATGTTATATACCCCAGGGGGTGGGCTCCCTCACCTCCTTAATGCTGTCTAGATGGAATCACATGACTTTGGCAGGGACCTGCCCAGGACCAGGGGTATATCAGCTGTGATGTTATATACCCCAGGTGGTGGGCTCCCTCACCTCCTTAATGCTGTCTAGATGGTGTCACATGACTTTCGCGGGGACCCGCCCAGGACTGGGGGTATATCAGCTGGGGCCAGCCGGAAATTCACTCCAAAACTTATCTCAAGGAAGGGATCACTCTGAGCCACACTCATATCACATAGGAGATGGTAGGTTTATTCACGTTCTCATACATATACACCTTTTAAAATACACTTGTTCACTCACACACTATCATGGATGTGTCATTTCCTTACTAATCTCTATACACATTTTTTGTTGTTTCTGCCTACTTGCACACTCTTTTTAGGTGTGCTATTTACTTTCATAATCTCCATGCACATTTTATTACACACACACACCTCGGTCCCACAGGGATTACTCAGTACACAGCTCCTTCACACTCATACAATCCCTCATTTAAACATCTACATGTTTGACATGTGTCACACATTTTCAGTTTATTTAGTTCTTGTTTTCATTCATGTTTTTCACAGATTTGGGTCAAATTTGCACACATGATATCTTTTGGATATGTGATGTGACTGTCTGGTTTGTTCCATGGCTGCTGTTCCTCCTGGCCCTTTCTCCGATTTCTTTTGGGGGTGGGTGTTACCCTGCCTCAACCTTAGTTGGGGCAAACACTTCCAGATCACCATGCCATTCCCATACTGGAGCTGGGTTTTACTTGCAGACTTTTCCGTAAGTATCTTTAGGAAAAGGGGGTGTATTTGACATTTCCTTCTTTGCGTCGCTTTAACTGACAATTGCGTTGTCAGAGGGCGTGGCCAGATGCCCTATGACGAAAGCAATGAGGAAACTAGTCAGGGCCTGATCACGCAGCATGATGAGGTACATCAGGAGGGACAGTGTTGCCAACCTATCGGATTGAAATTTACTGACACGACACCCAAAATTTACTGGCACCGCCACGTTTTTACTGGCTTTTCCAAAAGTTTAAAAATTACTGTTTTAAATGCAAATTTAAGTATTTAGGCTACAAACAAGTAAAATATGCAATTAGCAATGTGATTTAAGGTAGATAATAAGGCAAAAAAACATTTATTTTATTTTCGATATAGTAAGTAAGTAGCTCAAGGACAGGAGGGCAAGAAATTAGAATTGGTCAGGCGCACACATGAAATTTTACTCTTAAAGTGACACTGACAGCAGTGTGCAGCAGCATAGATGATGATGACACCTCACTGACATGACACGTCCCCTCCTGAGTCACAGTGACCATCTATCTCCAAGCCAGGTGGTCCCTTCAGTCCACTCCAGTATAAACAGCACTGATCTCCCGCTGACCCGCACACAAGGCTCTGGCTGCTCTGCTTGGCTCCCTTGCACTATGACATCACATGACTTGCTCAAGCACCGCCTCCACCAGAGCCACCTGAACACACTGTAGCAGGCACTCGGATGGTCTCACCGAGCCAAGTGTCACAGTTATATTTTTTACTGGCAACCTTTTACTTTTACTGGCATTTACTGGCAGGAGAAATTTGCCTCTTTTTTACTGGCTGCCAGTAAAAACACTGATGGTTGAGGGAGCGACTTCACAAGTATAATTTTACTTATGCTTTTAACTTATGTTTCTATTGTTAGTGTACATCTATGAGGGTTTATTAAATAAACATACCTTTTGGAAAATTGGATTACGCTATGTGCACCCTTATTTTTCTCCCCCTCTGCTTGAGTAAGGTAGGAAGGGACAGTTGTGAAACATGCAGGGATATAGAGCTGGGAGGGGAAGGGGGGTGTAACATGCAGAAGGTCCAAAGCTGGGGGGTTGTGTAATTTGCAGGAGTCCAGAGCTGTGGGGTGGGGGGCGGGTTTTGTAATGTAAAAGGGTCCAGAGGTGCAGGGGGTTGTGTAATGTAAAGGGGTCCAGAGGTGCAGGGGGTTGTGTGATGTAAAGGGGTCCAGAGGTGCAGGGTGCTGTGCGATTTAAAGGGTTCCAGAGGTGCAGGGTGCTGTGTGATATGTCGTGAATAATAAGTCATAATAAGTTGTGCCTTTTTAAGGACAGGTTTCCCGCACAATAATTATTATTGACTAATTTTTAATGAGGATATTTTTAAGATACAAAATCAATCTATATGACACAGTCTATGCATATGAAACTTGTTTACGGAGACATGTGAGCATACGAAATAGTCATTTATTGGTTGACAAACACAAATAATCATATGAAATTAAGATACCAATTACGTTACATGAACGTCTTGAAAATCAATAAAACACAAAAATGGGCGTACCGTACCGACATAATACCACCATGATAACTTCTCGGTAGAATCCATAACCTTGTGAACTTGACAATTAAACAGAACGTCTGTATTTCACACGTACAACCGTTACTATACTGCAGGTAAGTAAGTGGTTAACAATGTGAAATAAATTAGATGTTTGTTTTGTCAATAAATGTGGCAACTATGCAAAAAGAAAAATATAATGAAAACTTGAATCTTTAGAGAAAAATCTACAAGGCGGTTATTGATTCCGGAGAACGATTATCAATTGTATACCATTCAATAATTCAATATTTGTGAGAACATACAAGATAAAATCAATATGACATAATTACCCATTCCAGGATGGCTACTGTTCCTATTGGCTGGTTACCAGAGTTAAGATGGCTGCCATAGTTTCAAAATGGATACTCTTAAAGAGGATTTACTTCTTGTGACCTCCGAGTTCTAAGTATTAGGTGTTGAGGAATCTTCATGAATGTAAAGATATGTATTCATGCATGGTGCATGAGTGTCAGTCTGGGAGTGTGTGTATCTCCCAGTGTCCCCCCTCAGGGTGGATCCCTGAGCTTCCTTCTGAGCTCTCCCTCTGAGCTCACTTCCTCCTTCTCCCTCTTTTTTTTTTTTCTCTCCATGGCATCTCACTTGCCTCTAAATACCATTTCAGATAATAAGACCATAAAAATTATAATGGCTCTGCCCAAAAGGATGTGGCTTCTTTTCTACTGGTTAAGGAGAAACTTAATCATTTTCAGAAATGTAGTGAGTTCAAATAATACCACCTTTAACCATCAGGTGTCTCACATGTGTTTTGAGTTTATCTTTTTAAAGCGGAGTTCCACACAAAAATGGAACTTCCGCTTTTCGGAACCCTCCCCCCCTCTGGTGTCACATTTGGCACCTTTCAGTCGGGAGGGGGGTGCAGATACCTGTCTAAGACAGGTATTTGCACCCACTTCCACCATAGACTCCCATGGGAGTCTATGCCTCTTCCCACCGCGCTGTCTGCTGGGAACACACAGCTCCCAGGAGAGAGCGGGGACCACTAGGGACATGCAGCGCGACTCGCGCATGCGCAGTAGGGAACCGGGAAGTGAAGCCGCAATGCTTCACTTCCTGATTCCCTCACCTAGGATGGCGGCGGCAGCTGCCGAAAACCGAGCAGGTTCTCGGCGTCCCCTGCCGACATCGCTGGACCCTGGGACAGGTAAGTGGCCATGTATTAAAAGTCAGCAGCTGCAGTATTTGTAGCTGCTGGCTTTTAATATTTTTTTTTTTGGCGGTGTGGGTGAACCCCCGCTTTAATATGTTCTATTTTCCTAATGTGTATAATGGTAAGGATAGTATATACCTTTAAATATTCTGGTAATCGGTCTAATATAAAATACACTCAGTATAATCTTGATTAATAATTTTTACATAAAACTGGTTACATATCTGTGTCTCTATAAATGTGTCTATAAAAACTGGTCTATCTATGAAAGACACATGTTATATATACTAATCAATACTACCTAAAAATTATTATCTATATGGATACCTGTGTAATTCTGGTATCTCCAATGGATGTTTGTTTATCTAAGCATAGGCTACAGTCTTATATATTTATGAACATAATTATATGTTTTTCCTAATACTAATTAGTTTCTTAAAACATTTCTACTTATAGAATCACACTTTCATATAGATTTTCTTCATACCAAAGTTGTTGGGTCCGCAGATGCCAAAATTATAATATGTCTCTGTTACCTACAATGTCATAAATAGTTTGAAATGACTTATAATAACCTTATAGATACTTTTAAAATATTTTTGACTTGCACCAACTTGAAATCTTTCCCACCGTGTGTTGAATTGAAATTAGTTCAAGGGATGTTTAGATAGTTTAGTTTAGTTTGTCCAAAGCGTTCCTCAAATTCACACAATAGGTTTTGATGGCCAAGGTGTTAGCTAGTTAAACAGTTCCTCACTCGACCACAATAGGTTTAGGCCAGGTGAGGTCATTTCTGTGTGATAACAGTCCGTATAACCTTGTTTGTTATGGCTGTAAGGGTAGTTTTTGTTTATTCACTAATACCATGTGAATATCTCCTTGTTTTGTGACGAGAGCAGCCATTGCCCATCGAGTTTCCCTCACAATACATGCTTGTAAAAGTCTTCAATATTTGATGTAGTAGAAGAACTTGGAAGAACATGAGAGTGTCTATTTTGTTCTAAAGGTCTCCAAAAAGGGCAACAGTTCAATAACTGCAATAATCATGGTTCATCTGCTTTCTTTTGAGGCCTAAGAAATTCTCATATTTCTGCCGGTAAATATAAAACGTATTTCTTCATGAATTCACAACAGATGTAAAGGGGTCCAGAAGTGCAGGGTGCTGTGTGATGTAAAGGGGTCCAGAGGTGCAGGGTGCTGTGTAATGTAAAGGGGCCCCAAGGTGCAGGGAGTTGTGTAATGTAAAGGGGTCCAGAGGCGCAGGGAATTGTGTAATGTAAAGGGGTCCAGAGGTACAGGGTGCTGTGTAATGTAAAGGGGTCCAGAGGTGCAGGGGATTGTGTAATGTAGAGGGGTCCAGAGGTGCAGGGTGCTGTGTAATGTAAAGGGGTTCAAAAAGTGCAGGGCCCTTTGTGATGTAAAGGCGTCCATAGGTTCAGGGTGCTGTGTGATGTAAAGGGGTCCAGAGGTGCAGGGTGCTGTGTAATGTAAAGGGGTGCAGGGTGCTGTGTAATGTAAAGGGGTCCAGAGGTGAAGGATGTTGTGTGATGTAAAGGGGTCCAGGGGTGCAGGGGGTTGTGTAATGTAACGGGGTCCAGAGGTGCAGGGGGTTGTGTAATGTAAAGGGGACCAGAGAGTGCCGCAGTTGGCATTGGCGACTGGCGCAGTTGACGAAAAAGATGTCAGTGGTATATTCGATAAAAAAGACGTCAGTGAGAGGAGCAGTCGATAAAAAAGACGTTGGTAAGGGGCGCAGTCGACGAAAAAAAAGTCCTCGCAGTCGAACCTGTCGACTGTCGGCCCAGTCCACAAAAAAAGATGTCGGCGGTGCAGTAGAAAAAGGGTCGAGAGTCCGCGGGATGAGGATGGGTGACAGAGAACCCAGCGGTTGGCGACCCAGTCGACAAAAGACATCAGTGAGCGGCGCAGTCAACAAAAAAAGATGTCGGTGAGCTGTGCAGACAACGAAAAAGAAGTCGGCGCAGTCGAACCAGCCAGCCCAGTTGACGAAAAAGATGTCGGTGGCGCAGTCGACGAAAAAGACATTCGTGAGGGGCGCAGTCGACAAATAAACAAGACGACCCTGTCGGACCTGTCTGACCTGTGGGCCCAGACGACAAAAAAGATGTCAGTGAGCGGCGCAGTCGATGAAAAAGACGTTGGTGAGAGGTGCACTCAATGAAAAAGAAGTTGCCACGGTCGACCCATTCGGCCCAGTCAACCCAGTCGGCCCAGTCAACCCAGTCGGCCCAGTTGATGAAAAAGATGTCAGGGGCAGTCAACGAAAAAGAGGTCAGCGAGTGTCGCATTCGATGAAAAAGACGTTCGATGAAAAAGATGTCAACAAATAAAGAAGTCGGCGCAGTCGACCCTGTCGGCCCAGTGGACAAAAAAGATGTCAGCAGCGCAGTCGGCAAAAAAGACATCAGTGAGCAGCGCAGTCAATGAAAAAGACATTGGTGAGGAGCGCAGCCGATGGAAAAGAAGTCTACCCAGTTGACGAAAAATATGTTCGTCAAGTGCGCCACTAAGGACTTTTTCGTTATTTGTGCATCACCGCCGATGTCTTTTTTGTCAAGTGCGCCGCTGAGGGCTTTTTATTGAAGTGCGTCACATCACCAATGTCTTTTTCATCAAGTGTGTCATGACGCCGGCATCATATTTGTCAAGTGCATTGTAGAGGGCTTTTTCGTGAAGTGCGTCACATCACCGACGTCTTTTTCGTCAAGTGCGTCATGTCGCCGACGTCTTTTTTCTCTAAGTGCGAAACAGTGAATGTAAAGCAAAGAAAAAAAACGCAAAATGTAAATTGCTTCAAAATTGTGGTAAAAACAAGCCCTTGTTCACACTGATCCCCCGTTCACATCGGATGATTTGACATGCGATTTGACATGTCAAATCGCATGCCAAATCGCTGCTTATTGCCAGCAATGGCACCGTCCAAATGGGTTTGAAGCCGACTTTGTGGCACCACACCGATTCCCAAAAGTAGTTCCTTCACTACTTTTGGCGACTCCGGATACAATTTCAATAGACATCTCTACAGGAACCTGCACAGATGTCTCTCAAATCGCCCCTAAAGTCGGACTGAAATGTGGATTTGAAATTGTTCAAGTTCAGCTTAAGTTGCACGACTTCAAACCCACATTTCAGTGCGAGTTTAAGTGCCCCAACAGCAAGCAGCTTGCTATGGGGGCACCCGAGCCAAGCTGCAGCTCCATGTGTCCATTCAGACATGGAGCTGCCATTCAGCCCTGCCCCCTCTCTCTCCTGATTGGCTAACCGACTTTGATTGACAGCTGTGAGAGCCAATCAGGAGGAAGAGTCTCGGATGGCCAAGGGACTCGTGGATATATCTGGACAGAGATCGGGCTCAGGTAAGTATTAGGGGGACTAAGGGGCTGCTACACACAGAAGGCTTTTTATCATAATGCATATAATGCACCTTCTGCCTTTAAAACTCCTTTCAATTTTGTTTCCTTTACCCCTTTTCCCCACCCCACAATCTGTATATATCACCTTTGCGTCTGTCCTCTCCTTTAGGGATGAGCTTTGAGTTCGAGTCGAACATGAGTTCGGCTTGAACATCGGCTGTTCGATTGTTCAACGAAGATTGAACATTATGGGGCATTCGCGCCAAATTCGAGCGGTGTGTCACACCCCATAATGCTGCGTAATTGCAGTGCATTGCTGGCTGATGAGCAAAGAGAGCTATAATTGGCCAAAGGCAGGGTGTCTTTGGCCAATTATGGCTTAGGGGGTTAAGTCCACGCCCCACACTATATAAGGCCGCCTGCACATCGGCCTTGTGCAGTGTGTTGCTGGCAGAGAGAGAGAGATAGAGGGAGAGAGAGTGTCATTTAATTTACTTTGATCAGGCAGTTTATGCAGTTAGCTAGATCTCACTGCAGACCGTTCCTGCTGTACTGTTTCTAATATACTTCAGGCAGGCAGTTGATTCAGTTAGCTGCAGTGTATTTAATATATATATATATATATATACAGTCAGACTGGTATATATATATATATATATATATATATATATATATATATCCACTGCATACAGTTTAGCTAGATTTCACTGCAGACGATTCCTGCTGTACTGTTTTTAATATACCTCAGGCAGGCAGTTGATTCAGTTAGCTGCAGTGTATTTAGTATATTATTATTATTATACAGGTTTATATAGCGCCAACAGTTTGCGCAGCGCTTTACAACATAAGGGCGGACATTACAGTTACATTACAATTTGGTACAAGAGGAATCTGCTCGTTAGAGCTTACAATCTAAAAAGGAAGGGTCAATTGATACAAAAGGTAATAGCTGTGGGGGGATGAGCTGATGGAGGAAGTAAAACAATGTTAGTTAGAAGCAGAATATACCTCTTTGAAGAGAAGTGTTTTCGCCTAAAGATGGATAGATTAGGGGACAGTCGGACAGATTGGGGTAGGGAGTTCCAAAGGATGGGAGAAGCTCTGGAGAAATCCTGGAGGCGAGCATGGGAGAAGGTGACAAGGGAGCTAGAGAGTAGGAGGTCTTGGGATGACCGAAGAGAGTGGCTTGGTTGGCATTTTGGGACTAGGTTAGTGATGTAGCTGGAGGCAGAGTTATGGATGGCTTTGTAAATTATTGTTAGTACTTTGAATTGTGTTCATTGGGTGAGTGGAAGCCAGTGGAGGGATTGGCAGAGAGGGGTGGAGGACACTGAATGGTTGGTAAGGTGGATGAGTCTTGCAGCGGCATTCATTATGCACTGAAGGGGGGATAGTCTATGTAAAGTTGCAGTAATCGACGCAAGAGATGACCAGGGAGTGAATAAGAAGCTTGGTGGTGTCATTAGTTAAAAAGGGGCGTATTCTGGAAATGTTGCGGAGACTAAGGTGGCATGATTTGGACAGAGATTGTATGTGGGACTGAAAGGACAGTTCAGAGTCTAAGGTTACCCCTAGCACCCTGGCATGCGGGGACGGACTGATAGATGTTCCATTGATCTTGACAGAGAAGTCAGGGGAAGGGGCACGTGGGGAGGAAATATTAAGAGCTCAGTTTTAGATAGATTCAGTTAGAGGAAGTGGTTTGACATCCAGGCTGATATGTCTGTTAGTAGATCAGTGATGCGTGAGGAGATGAGGGGCAGAGAGATAGATTTGGGTGTCATCAGCATATAAATGGTAGTGAAAGCCATGGGAGGCTATCAGCTGACCCAGGGAGGATGTGTAGATCGAGAATAGTAGAGGTCCAAGGACAGAACCTTGAGGGACCCCAATGGTAAGAGGAGTTGGAGAAGAAGTGGAAGTGAAGTTGTAAGTGACACTGAAGGTGTGATGAGAGGTAAGATTCGAACCAACAGAGTGCAGCCATGGAGACCAAGCAAATTGAGTTTTTTGAGGAGGAGGGGGTGGTCAACTGTATCAAAGGCAGCAGGAAGGTCCAAGAGTAAGAGTATGGAATAATGACCGTTGGTTTTGGCTGTTAGTAAGTCGTTTGTGAGTTTTAGGAGGGTGGTTTCTGTGGAGTGCTGTGGGCAAAATCCAGATTGAAGGGGATCAAGAAAGTTATTCTCAATGAGGTGGTCGCTCACTCGATTGTAGACTAAACGTTCAAGGAGTTTGGAGGCAAAAGGGAGTAAAGAGATGGGTCTTAGGTTGTTAGGATTGGTGGGGTCTGGTGAGGCCTTTTTTGGTATGGGAGTAACTAGCGCATGTTTTAGAGGGTTGGGGAAGATGCCAGTATAGAGGGAGAGGTTGAAGATATAAGTTAGGAGTGTAGGATTGAGTCAGATGGTGACCGTAGTATTTGAGAAGGAACAGGGTCCAGGGGGAAGGAGGTTAGGTGGGCATTAGAAAAAAGTTTAGTGACTTCCTCTACAGTAGCTGGGTTAAAAGAGGGAAGTATTGATTGTGCAGGAGGACAAGGAGTGTAAAGTGAGGGAGATATCTGTAGAGCGTAGATCTCAAGATGAATTGTCTCAATCTTATTTCTGAAGTGATTAGCAATCTCCTGGGCAGTGAGTAAGTTAGTGGGTGGGCGTAACAGAGGACGATGTAGAGTGGTAAAGGTAGAAAAGAGTTGACGGGGACTGCGTGAGAGGGTGGTAATGAGAGTGATAAAGCAGGTCTGTCTGGCAGTGTGGAGGCAGGAATGGTATTTTTGGAGGGCAGATTTATATTGGCTGACATCTTGCTGTGACTTAGTTTTACGCCACAGACGCTCAAGAGTGCGGCTACGTTTTTTGAGGCTTCTGTTATTGTCTGTCTGCCAGGGTTGTAGCGGTCGGGGCCTGATTCTGTGCATAGTAAGGGAAGCGAAGATATCCAGGGTGGATGACAGTGAACTATTGTAGACAGAAGTGGCCAAGTTGGGGCAGGACAAGGATGAGATTTTGTCGTAGAGACAATCTGTAGCAGAAAAAAGAAGAGAAGGGTTAAGATGGCGAAGGTTTCTACGGGTAATAGTTTGGTAGCTGGAAGGCAAGGAGGAGGCAGACAAGGAGAGAGTGAAACTAATAAGGTGGTGATCAGAGAAAGGAAAAGAAATATTGGAGAGGTTGTGCGGAGTGCATAGGTAGGAGCATATGAGGTCAAGGCAGTTGCCAACAGAATAAGTAGAAGCGCTTGTCCATTGTTTTAGGTCAAAAGAGGAGGTTAGGCTCAGCAGCTTAGAAGTAGCGGGAGTGTTAAGATTAACAGGGATGTTGAAGTCACCAAGAATGATTGTTGGAATTTCAGAAGAAAGAAAAGTAGGGTAGCCAGGCAGAGAAGTCGTCAAGGAAGTTTGATATAGGTCCAGGGGGCCGATAGATCACAGCAATTCTCAATGAAACTGGAGAAAATAGATGAATACAGTGAGCTTCAAATGAAGAGAGGGACAGAGAGGGGGTGGATGAAGAACCTGAAAAGTGCTTTGAGGGGATAGGAGGATTCCAACACCACCTCCTTTCCGTCCACTAGGCCTGGGAGAGTGAGTCCACAGGAGGCCACCATAGGAGAGAGAAGAAGGAGAAGGAAGGTCAGATTCTTGAATCTAGGTCTCAGTAATTGCAAGTAGGTTCAGGGAGTTAGTGATAAATAGGTCATGGACGGTGGTGAGTTTGTTACAAACAGAGTGGGCATTCCAAAGGGCACAGGAGAAGGGGAGGCTGGTTCTAGGCTGAAGAGGAATAGAAATAAGATTGTGTGGAATGCAGCTGCTATCAGAGGATGGGGGTGCTGGGTATGTTGGTCAAAGGTAAATGATGGCGGTCCAGGATTTGGGGAAATATCTCCAGGAGTTAGGAGAAGCAGAAGGGTGAGAGAGGTGACATGGGAGTGTGACTTATGTGGGGGGACACGTCCCAGTGGCCTGCAGGTTTTATTGGTATATGGATTCAGAATTAGCAGGAGCTGATAAGTGCAGTAATAAGGTGAAGACAGGAGTGAGGTTGATATATATAAGCTGTGGGGTGGAGAAGAGTATATATATATAGTATAGTATAGTATAGTATAGTACAGTATAGTATAGTGTATATATATATATATATATATATATATATATATATATATATATATATATATATATATATATACACACCCCGGCTTTGTATATATATATATACCAGTTTAGCTAGATCTCACTGCAGACCATTCCTGGTGTATGTATTCAAATACACTTTCTGGCAGGCAGGCCAGGCAGGTTATTCAGTGATCTGCAGTGCATAAAATATATATACACTGTCTCCTACATATATATATCTATTGCATTCTAGTCTAGCCAAGCCTATATCTGACTGCAGGCCATTGCTGGTGTACGTTTTCAAATACACTTTCAGGAAGGCAGGCAAGTGATTCAGTGATCTGCAGTGCATTAAATATATATATACAGTCTCCAACATATATATATATACACACTGCATTCTAGTCTAGCCAAGCCTATATGTGACTGCAGGTAGTTCCTGGTGTATGTTTTAAAATACACTTTCAGGCAGGCAGGTGATTCAGTGATCTGCAGTGCATAAAATATATATATATACAGTCTCCTACACAGGGCTTTTTTTCTGGAACTCAACCACGACCCCCAAAACCCCTCCCCCCACACCCCCCCAAATCACATCAAATAGTGGGTGTGGTCATATTTCACAAACAGTAGAAGGGTCTTAAAGGGGCATTAAATATCAGGATTGTGTTACATACAGAGTGCAGAGTTCATGGGGGTTACACACAGAGTGCAGAGCTGTCACTTCTAAACACAGAAACCAGAGTTCTGTGTTTGCAAATGATTGTGGTGAGCAGGCACCAAAGGGTCTGAGCCAGAGGTGGTGGAACTGAGTTCCACCAAGTTCCCCCTGAAAAAAAGCCCTGCTCCTACATATATATATCCACCGCATTCCAGTCTAGCTAAGCCTATATCTGACTGCAGGCCATTGCTGGTGCACGTTTTCAAATACACTTTCAGGCAGGCAGGCAAGTGATTCAGTGATCTGCAGTGCATTAAATATATTTACAGTCTCCAACATATATATATCCACTGCATTCCAGGCTAGCCAAGCCTATATCTGACTGCAGGCCATTGCTGATGTACATTTTCAAATACACTTTCAGGCAGGCAGGCAGGCAGGCAGGCAAGTGATTCAGTGATTTGCAGTGCATTAAATAAATATACAGTCTCCAACATATATATATCCACTGCATTCCAGTCTACCCAAGCCTATATCTGACTGCAGGCCATCGCTGGTGTACGTTTTCAAATACACTTTTAGGCAGGCGATTCAGTGATCTACAGTGCATAAAATATATATACTGTCTCCTACATATATATTAACTGAATTCTAGTCTGGCCAAGCCTATACCTGACTATAGGCCATTCCTGGTGTACGTATTCAAAGACACTTTTAGGCAGGCAGGCCAGGCAGGTGATTCAGTGATCTGCAGTGCATAAAGATATATATACAGTCTCCTACATATATATCCACTGCATTCTAGTCTAGCCAAGCCTATACCTGACTACAGGCCATTCCTGGTGTACGTATTCAAAGACACTTTTAGACAGGCAGGCCAGGCAGGTGATTCAGTAATCTACAGTACATAAAGATATATATACAGTCTCCTACATATATATCCACTGCATTCTAGTCTAGCCAAGCCTATACCTGACTGCAGGCTATTCCTGGTATAATTTTTTTAGTAAACTTCAGACGGTGTTTTGCTAATCCAATTTTACAGCATGTCTGGAAGGCCACCAAGGAAAGGCAGATGCTCACAGGCCACTAAAAGAGGGCAAGCAGGCTCTGTGTCTACAGCCAACAGTGCTGGTCATGGACACGGTGCATCCTCAGCATGTGGCCGTGGGGCAGGCTTGTCCTTTTTTTTGACAGCTGGTCGTGTTGAGCCACAACATGCAGAAGAGTTGGTAGAGTGGATCACAAAGCCGTCCTCATCCTCCTCATCCTCTGTCACCCAGGCTAAGAGAAGTTTGGCTGCCAATGCAGCTGCCAAAGCGGCCTATTCCATCGGCTCAATGGCATCAGTCACTCCTTCCCTAGCCCCTAGGCATGTGCATTTCGTTTCGTTCCGAATCGAAATTCGGACGAATTTTTCATTATTCGGAAATTCGGATGCATCCGAATTTCCGAATGACAAAAGTAAAGAATTTAAACGAATCCGAAAAAAAACGAACGAATTCGAATCGAATTCGAAAACATATTCGAATCGAATTCGAAAACATATTTGAATCGAATTCGAAAACATATTCGAAAACATATTCGAATCGAATTCGAAAACATAATCAAATTAAAAAAAAATAGAAAACGTTTTTCTAAAAAAAACAATAAGGTAGAATATAAAATAATAAAGCAATAGAATATGTATATATATATATATATATATATATATATATATATATATATATATATATATATATATATATATATATATAATTTTTTTTTATTATTCTCTTCTATTGTTTTTTTATGCTTTTCTTTTCTATTATTTTATATTCTATAATAGTATTTTCAATTCAAATTCAAATTCATTCTATACGAAATACGAATTTCGGAACATGGCTTCTGAAGTTTGAATTTCGTATAGAATGAATTCGAATTTGAATAGAAAAGATTAGAACAGAAAATAATAGAAAAGTATAGACTAGAAAAACAATAGAACAGAATAGAAGAAAATATAATATATATATTATATTTTCTTCTATTCTGTTCTATTGTTTTTCTAGTCTATTCTTTTCTATTATTTTCTATTCTAATCTTTTACATTCAAATTTGATTTTGGTCTATATGAAATTTGAATTTTGGAAGATGTTATATATATATATATATATATATATATATATATATATATATAATTTTCTATTCTGTTTCATTGTTTTTCTATGCTATTCTTTTCTATTCTATTCTAAACTTTTCTATTCGAATTTGAATTCATTCTATACGAAATTCGAATTTCGGAAGATGGCTTCTGAAAGTGGAATTTCGTATAGAATGAATTCGAATTTGAATAGAAAAGATTAGAATAGAAAATAATAGACTAGACAAACAATAGAACAGAACAGAATAAAATATAATATATATAATTTATTCTATTCTATTCTATTGTTTTTCTAGTCTTTTCTCTTCTACTCTATTCTAATCTTTTCTATTCAAATTCGAATTCATATTATAAGAAATTCAAATTTCGGAAGATGGTTTTATATATATATATATATATATTTATATATATATATATATATATATATATATATGTGTGTGTGTGTATATGTATAATATATATAAAAGCATCTTCCGAAATTTGAATTTCTTATAAAATGAATTCGAATTTGACTAGAAAAACAATAGAACAGAATACAAAAAATTATATATATTATATTTTATTCTGTTCTATTGTTTGTCTAGTCTATTATTTTCTATTCTAATCTTTTCTATTCAAATTCGAATTCATTCTATACGAAATTCCACTTTCAGAAGCCATCTTACGAAATTCGAATTTCGTATAGAATGAATTCAAATTCGAATAGAAAAGTTTAGAATAGAATAGAAAAGAATAGCATAGAAAAACAATGAAACAGAATAGAAAATTATATATATATATATATATATATATATATATATATATATATATATATATAAAACATCTTCCAAAATTCGAATTTCATATAGACCGAAATTTTTTTTGTATTATTCTTCTATTTTTTTTATGCTTTTCTTTTCTATTATTTTATATTCTATAATAGTCTTTTCAATTCAAATTCATTCTATTCAAATTCGAATTCATTCTATAAGAAATTCAAACTTCAGAAGCCATGTTCCGAAATTCGAATTTCGTATAGAATGAATTTGAATTGAAAAGACTATTATAGAATATAAAATAATAGAAAAGAAAAGCATAAAAAAAATAGAAGAATAATACAAAAAAAATTACTGTATTTATCGGCGTATAACACGCACCCCAAGTTTAGGAGGGAATTTTAAGGAAAAAAAACTTACTTTTAAATGCCCATCATTGCAGCCTTCTCAGTGCAGCCTTGCCCCAGTGCAGCCATGTCAGTGCAGCCTTGTCAGTGCAGCCTTGTCAGTGCAGCCTTGTCAGTGCAGCCTTCCCAGTGTCTATTGCAGCCTTATCCCAGTGCAGCCTTGCCCCAGTGCAGCCTTGCCCCAGTGCAGCCTTGCAGCTCGCAGTTTGAAAATCCTGTGATCCCCTGCGATCCTGAGCTTCAAAATCGCCGACCGCGATTTGAAAATGGTGCCGCCGGCGCCAAAATACACAGAGTCGGTCCTCGGCTCTTCTCGGCGGCTCTCGTTCACTTTCGGCTCCACTCGTAGTCCCGCCTGGGATGGGCGTGACTGTGAGCGGAGCTATCCGAACCTAGCCGAGTACACTTGGCTAGGTTCGGGCGACGCTCGAGTGAAGCCGAAAGTGGCCGAGAAGAGCCGAGGACCGGCTCTGTGTATTCCGGTGCCATTTTCAAATCGCGGTCGGCGATTTTGAAGATCTGTCAGCTCAGGATCGCAAGGGATCGGCGTATAACACGCACCCATGATTTTCCCCTGATTTTAAGGGGAAAAAAGTGCGTGTTATATGCCGATAAATACGGTATATATATTTATATATATTTTTTTTATTTTTATTTTTTTTTCTATGCTGGTCTATTGTTTTTCTATTCTTTTCTATTCTTTTCTATTTTATTCTAATCTTTTTTATTTAAATGCGAAATCGTTCTATACGAAATTTGAATTTCCGAAAATGGTTATACAGAAACAGAATGAAATAGAATGAAATTGAGTTCTAATAGAAAAGACTAGAACAGAAAAACAATAGAACAGAATAGAAAAAAATATATATATATATATACACACACATCTTCTGAAATTGGAATTTGGTACAGAATGAATTCAAATAGAAAAGATTAGAATAGAACAGAAAATAATATAAAAGAATAGCATAGAAAAACAATAGAACAGAATAGAAAAAAATATAAAATATTCTATTCTAATCTTTTCTATTCGAATTCATTCTGTACCAAATTCCAATTTCGGAAGATGGTTTTATTTATTTTTATATATATATAAAATATTTCTTTCTATTCTGTTCTATTGTTTTTCTATTCTATTCTTTTCTATTAGAATTTGATTTCATTCTATTTCTATATAACTATTTTCTGAAATTCGAATTTTGTATAGAATGAATTTGAATTCAAATAGAAAAGATCAGAATATAATAGAAAATAATAGAAAAACAATAGAACAGAATAGAAAAAATATTTTATATATATATATTATAAAACCATCTTCCAAAATTCGAATTTCGTATAAAATTAATTTGAATAGAAAAGATTAAAATAGAGTAGAAAGAATAGACTAGAAAAACAATAGAACAGAATAGAATAAGATATAATATATATATTATATTTTATTCTGTTCTGTTCTATTGTTTTTCTAGTCTATTCTTTTCTATTCAAATTCAAATTTATTCTATACGAAATTAGCATTTCAGAAGCCATCTTCCGAAATTTGAATTTCGTATAGAATGAATTCAAATTCGAATATAAAAGTTTAGAATAGAATAAAAAAGAATAGCATAGAAAAACAATGAAACAGAATAGAAAAAAATATATATATTATATTTTATTCTCTTCTGTTCTATTGTTTTTCTAGTCTATTCTATTTCTATTCTAATCTTTTCTATTCAAATTCGAATTCATTCTATACGAAATTCTAATTTTAGAAGCCATCTTCCGAAATTCGAATTTCGCATAGAATTAATTCAAATTCGAATAGAAAAGTTCAGAATAGAATAGAAAAGAATAGCATAGAAAAACAATGGAACAGAATAGAAAAAAAAATATAATATATATATTTAACCATCTTCCAAAATTGGAATTTGGTACAGAATGAATTCGAATTCAAATAGAAAAGCTTAGAATACAATATATTATATTTTTTTCTATTCTGATCTATTGTTTTTCTATGCTATTCTTTTATACTTTCTATTCTATCCTAATCTTTTCTATTGGAATTCGATTTCATTCTATACGAATTTCAAATTTCACAAAATGGTTATATATATAGTTTACTTTTTCAAATTCAGTTATTGTTTTTTTCGAATTTTATAGTTTTTTTCGAATGTGGTAGAAATTTTTCGAATTTGACAGTTTTTTTCGAATGTGGTAGAATTTTTTCGAATTTAATATTTTTTTCAAATGTAGTAACATTTTTTTTGAATTTGATAGTTTTTTTCGAATGTGGTAGAATTTTTTTGAATTTGACAGTTTTTTTCGAATGTGGTAGAATTTTTTCGAATTTGACAGTTTTTTTCGAATGTGGTAGAATTTTTTCGAATTTGATAGTTTTTTTTGAATGTGGTAGAATTTTTTCGAATTTGACAGTTTTTTCGAATGTGGTAGAATTTTTTCTAACGCGGTCGAATTTTTTCGAATGCGGTCGAATTTTTTCGAATTCGAATACGAAACGAAACGAATTCCGAAAACGAATGTAATGAATGCAACGAATTTAACTAAAGGAATTAAGTTAAATAACAAATCGAAACGAAACGAAACTAAACGAATTTTTTCATCCTGCACATGTCTACTAGCCCCACCACCATGTTCTGAGTAGTCCCCCGAACTGTTTGACCACAGTGTCGGGTACATGCTGCAGGAGGATGTGCAGGGTTTTGAAGGCTCCGATGATGGTACCCAGGTTGAGGATGAAGGCAGTAACGTGAGCCCAGAGAGAGGGGGTGCCCAAGAAGGACAAGAAACTGGCAGTCATGTTCCCCCAGCTGCAGCATACTGCCAGGTTTGCTCCAGTGGTGAGGAGGGAGGGGAAGATGAGGTCACTGACTCCACGTGGGTGCCTGATAGAAGAGAGGAAGAGGAGGAGGCAGCGGCACATGTCCAACGAGGCAGGATGACCAACAGGGGCCAGCTTAAGGACAGCCAACCGACTGCATCACACCGCAGAGCTCCGCATGTGCAGGACGCTGCTGACTCCGCACGTTTTTTCAAAAGTTCTTTGGTGTGGGCCTTTTTTGAGACGTGTGCGGCAGATCGCACCTTTGCTGTTTGAAACATATGTCTGAAGCATATCAAGTGGGGCCAAAACAGCAGCCGCTTGGGCACCACATGCTTGACCAGACAAATGTCGAGCTCCCATGCAGTCCGTTGACAACAGTACTTAAAAGACCCACACCAAAGAACAAGGCGGACCTCTCCTTGCTCCTCATCAGCTGGGATCTCCAACCCCACTATACCTTCAGTCCTCTCAGAGACCTGCACTGAGAGGAATGAAGGTGTAGAATTAGGTGTCCCAAGCACTTGCGGGCAATCTGCTAGTGGTACACCTAAATCCAATTGTAGAAGGCAAATTTCCCTACCCCAGTTGCTAAACTGTCGAAAGAAATTTGGTCCAACCATCCACATGCTCAGCGGCTGAATGCTAGTTTGGCTAAATTGCTGGCACTCCAACTGCTGCCTTTTCAGCTGGTAGACTCTGCCCCCTTTCGAGAATTTGTGGAATGTGTGGTACCTCAGTGGCAGGTTCACAAACGCCATTTTTTTTCTCGGAAGGCCATTCCAGCTCTCTACCGGCATGTGTAAGGCAATTTCTAGGCCTTGTTGGACAGGGCGGTCAGCGGTAAGGTGCATATTACCGCTGACTCATGGTCCAGCAGGCATGGACAGGGACGTTACCTTTCTTTCATGGCGCACTGGGTAACCCTGCTGGCAGCTGGGAAGGATGCAGGACAGGGTGCAGTAATGTTGGAGCTTGTTCTACCACCACACCTAAAATGCTGGTAGTGGTGAATCTGCCACACCTCTCTCCTCCACCCCCTCCTCTTCTTCTTCCTCTATGGCCTCTTCCTGTGCAGATTTGTCCTCGGAACCAGCGGTTCTCTGTAGGCATTCTAGGGGCTAAGCAAGCACTCAGGCAAAAAGAGGCCATGTGGTGCTTGAGTTGGTCTGCTTAGGGGACAGGAGCCACACTGGGGCAGAGATTCTGGCAGCTCTGCAGGGGCAGGTTCAGAGGTGGTTGACGCCATGCCAGCTTCAGCCATGAATGGTGGTTTGTGACAATGGCACCAACCTCCTCTCCGCCCTCCGACAGGGACACTTGACCCATGTTCCCTGTTTGGCTCACGTCCTTAAGTTGGTGGTACAGTGGTTCTTGTGCAGGTACCCGGGTTTACAGGATCTCCTGAGGCAGGCCAGGAAAGTCTGTGGGCATTTCCACCGGTCATATAATGGCAGTGCTTGGCTGGCTGACTGTCATGAAGATCCTGGCAGTAACCGGCATCCCAGGCGCACTGGAACCCAGCCACGGGTCCCATTGCGCATGTGCGCGCGTTCACGGGTGCGGTCACGCACGGGCACGCGCGCGCGCACTCCCGCTGGTGTCAGGCGGGCTATTTAAACCTGCCTGTCACACTACATCCCCGCTGTCTGCTCTACAGCGTTCTGTGAGTGTTACCTGATCTGATCTGTGTATCCTGTTATCTGACCCGGCTTCCTGTTTGACGATCCTACTATCTGCCTGCACCAGACCCTCTTGGCTTGCCTGACTATCCCTCTGCATTACCCCTGGTACCTCTGCTGTCCGAACGTTACTGACCACCGGCTTGTTGACCCTCCGCTGTGTTCATCAGCTTCCAGTCTGCTATTACCTGCTGTTGTTCCTGGTTCCAGTCCAACGTTCCAGGCTACCTTCTGCTGTGTTCCAGTCCAGCGTTCCAGGCTATTACCTGCTGTTGTCCCTGGTTCCAGTCCAGCTTCCAGTCTGCTATTACCTGCTGTTGTTCCTGGTTCCAGTCCAGCGCTACCTTCTGCTGTGTTCCAGCCCAGCGTTCCAGGCTACCTTCTGCTGTGTTCCAGTCCAGCGTTCCAGGCTATCTTCTGCTGTTGTTCCAGTCCAGCGTTCCAGGCTATTACCTGCTGTTGTTCCTGGTTCCAGTCCAGCTTCCAGTCTGCTATTACCTGCTGTTGTTACTGGTTCCAGTCCAGCGCTACCTTCTGCTGTGTTCCAGCCCAGCGTTCCAGGCTACCTTCTGCTGTGTTCCAGTCCAGCGTTCCAGGCTATCTTCTGCTGTTGTTCCAGTCCAGCGTTCCAGGCTATTACCTGCTGTTGTTCCTGGTTCCAGTTCTGCATTCCAGTCTCTGTCCTCAGTCTACACCTCAGACTACTGACTCCAGAGGGTGCCACCACTACTGGACTTTCAGCAACTGTTGATCCTGCCAGGCACCCATACCACTCTTCACTCCTGGCCCTCTGTCTCCATTCCAGGGGAACGGGAGTGGGAGCTGTAAGGGAGGTCTTTTCCTGCACTTCAGGCTCACAACCTACCAGGTACGTGACAGTAGCAGACAGCCATGTCTGAGCCTGAGCAGGGAACGTCTCCCATGGAGGAACTCTGTGCACACCTGGCAGGATTGACTGAAGCAGTCAAAAATCTGCAGCAAGGATACACCAGACTGGAGGAACGAGTGCTAACCCTGTCTAACCCCATTGGGGCCCAGGGAGCTTCCTCTGCTCCTGCTCCTTCAGTTGGGCCTTCCTCAACGGTGGTGATGCTCCCTCCGGAACCTAAGGTTCCCACACCTGAACGTTTCTTCGGAAATCGCCATAAGTTCAGAGCCTTCCGCAACTCCTGCGAACTATTTTTTGCTCTTCAGCCACGTATTTTTTCCCTGGAGGCTACAAAGGTGGGCTACATAATCTCTTTACTCTCTGGTGACCCCCAAACCTGGGCCCATCGCCTCTTAGAACAAAAGGACATATCTCTGACCAACCTCTCCACTTTCTTTAACGCACTAGGCCAGTTATATGATGACCCCCAGCTATCTGTAACTGCAGAGGCGGCTCTAAACACCCTTCAACAAGGGCGCAGAGCAGCAGAGGATTATGTGGCTGAATTCAGGAAATGGAGTGCAGATACTAACTGGAACGATGCGGCTCTCCGTTATCAATTTCGGTTGGGACTTTCTGATCCTCTGAAGGATGAACTGGCCAGGGTGGGTACACCACAGACTTTAAATGCTTTAATCGATCTAGCTATCCAGATCGATCGATGCCTACGAGAGCGCAGGTCTGAGAGAACTATGGGGTCTTCTCTTCCAACTTGGGTTACCCCTAAGGTTCCCCATCACCCATCATCAACACCACCTACCTCCACGCTAAACTTACCTGAGCCAATGCAATTAGGAGTCCTGCGGCCTTCACTCACCCCAGAGGAACGACAACGTCGTCGAGCAAATAACTTGTGCCTGTATTGTGGGGAACCCAGGCACTATGTCAGGAACTGTCCCCTTAAACTCCGTAAGTGTTTATCCCTATCTACTGACTATGTGACATCTCTGGTTAAAAATACCTCTCACCTTGCTCTTCCTCTTCTGCTACAGCTTCCAGGGAAGGATCTACAAATCACCACCATTATTGACTCAGGAGCTTGCAGCTGTTTCATGGATTCTCGTTTTGCCATCCAGCACCAAATACCTTTGTCACCTAAAGCCCATGGACTCTCTATCCATCTAGCTGATGGGACCGCTATCAAGTCTGGACCTGTCACCCAAGAGACTATGCCAATACCCGTTTTCGTTTCCAACGTCCATCAGGAACAGCTGCGCCTGGACATTATCGCTTCACCCCTGTTCCCCATAATACTCGGCATGCCATGGTTACATGCCCATAATCCGGACATAAATTGGATCACGGGTGAGGTGACCTTTCCCTGTCCTTACTGCCAACAGTTTTGCAGAACCCAGAACAGCCAGGAGAACTCTACTCTGTTATGCCTAGATACAGATCCTAGTCTACATCAATCCATTCCTTCCGCCTATCATGATTTCCTGGACGTATTTAGTAAACAGAGGGCAGAGGTGTTACCCCCTCACCGGACCTATGACTGTCCCATTGAGTTACTTCCTGGTGCTGAAATTCCTTTTGGAAGAATATTTACCCTGACTGAGGTGGAGCAAGGGGCATTGAAGGAATACATTGACAAAAACCTCAAAAGAGGCTTCATTCATCCATCCACGTCCCCTGCATGTGCAGGCATCTTCTTCGTGCAGAAAAAAGATAAAACCCTCAGGCCGTGTGTGGATTACCGCAAACTAAATAAAATTACTGTGAAGAATCGGTACCCTCTCCCCTTAGTACCAGAGTTGTTTCAGAGACTGGGGACGGCTACCATATTCACCAAACTTGATCTCCGTGGGGCCTACAATTTAGTTCGTATTAGGGATGGAGACGAATGGAAAACCGCTTTTCGTACCCGTTATGGACATTTTGAGTACCTCGTGATGCCTTTCGGCCTGTGTAATGCCCCTGACACATTTCAATACTTTATTAATGATGTGTTACGTGACTTTCTAGACCTGTTTGTCATCGTCTATTTAGACGACATATTGATTTTCTCTTGTTCCCTTGAATCCCATCGCAGGCACGTCAGAAGTGTATTGGGCCGACTTCGACAACACGGTCTATATGCAAAGGCTGAAAAATGTGAATTCGAACAGGAAAGTATTCCATTTTTAGGGTTAGTCATTTCCAGTACGGGCATTAAAATGGACCCCCAGAAGGTCACGGCTGTTCTAGATTGGCCAGTCCCGACTGATAAGAAGGGAATCCAGCGATTCGTTGGATTCGCTAATTTTTACCGCAAATTTATTAAGGGGTTCTCAGCCATCATTGCACCCATCACACAGCTTACCAAACAGGGTACACGCTTCCATTGGTCGGCCGAGGCTCAAAAGGCTTTTGAGACTCTCAAGGGCCTTTTCACCTCCGCCTCTGTACTAAAGCATCCAGATTCCTCTCTGCCATTTATTCTAGAAGTGGATGCATCTGAAATTGCTGTAGGAGCTGTATTATCCCAAAGACAGGGAACCAAGGCCCTGCTGCATCCTGTGGCCTTCTTTTCTCGTAAGTTATCCACGGCAGAGAGAAATTATGATGTAGGTGACAGAGAGTTGTTGGCAATCAAGTCAGCATTGGAGGAGTGGCGCTATCTGTTAGAGGGTGCCGCTCATCCAGTTTTAATCTTTACAGATCATAAGAACCTGGAGTATTTGAGGTCTGCAAAGAGGTTGAAACCACGTCAGGCCAGGTGGGCTCTCTTTTTCTCCAGGTTCTCCTTCCATGTCACTTACCGTCCTGGCTCCAAGAATACCAAACCTGACGCCCTGTCTAGGATGTTTCACAAACCTCAAGAGATTTCCCCTCCAGACACCATTTTGTCTCCGGGGAACTTTCTTCTACTTCAGGGAAACCTGCTTTTCCAGATTAAACAGGCCTCCGCAGGAAAAGAATCTTCCATTAAGACAGAGCTCCAGGTTAAGGATGGGTTATTGTGGCATGAGAGTAGGATCTTTATACCTGAAACACTACGAGTTCCAGTACTAGAGCTTTGTCAGGATCATGCGCTGGCAGGGCATTTCGGTGTGGCTAAAACCACTGATTTGGTTCAGCGCACCTTCTGGTGGCCTCAGCTGCGCAAAGATTGTAAAGAGTTTGTAGAGTCCTGTACCACCTGCCTTAGGAACAAAGGGCACAAAACAAAGGCATGGGGTCTACTAAAACCCTTGCCTGTCCCAGATAGACCCTGGAAAATGCTCTCTATAGATTTTATTGTAGAACTACCCCCGGCCGGGGGCTTCACTTCAATCTTTGTCATAGTGGACCGGTTGTCGAAGATGGCGCACTTTGTCCCAATGAAGGGTACCCCTTCAGCTACAGAAACAGCACAAGCATTCATTAAAGAGGTCGTCAGGCTCCATGGGGTACCAGTAAATATCGTTTCAGATTGAAGGGTACAATTTACCTCTCGATTCTGGAGGGCTTTGTGTAAAACCTTGGACATTGAACTCTCATTTTCATCGGCTTATCACCCCCAGACTAATGGGCAAACAGAAAGAACAAACCAGACCCTTGAACAATATTTGCGCTGTTTTTCTTCCTTTGCCCAAGATAATTGGATTGCTGTTTTACCATTGGCCGAATTCGCTTATAATAATTCTATTCATTCTGCTATCAAGCAAACTCCGTTTTTTGCGGATTATGGTTTCCACCCCTCATTTTTACCAAATTGTCTTCCAGAATGCACAGTACCCGCAGTCCAGGAGAAATTGGATTTCTTTACCTCTAACAACCAAGTTTTACAGGACACCATGACCAGAACCCAGGAGTACAAAAAAGCAACCTTCGATAAAAAGAGGCGAGGTGAGCTCTTACTTGCAACCTGGGGATCAGGTATGGTTGTCCACCATAAACCTCAGGTTGGCCTGCCCTTCCAAGAAATTGGGTCCCAAATTTCTTGGACCATTCCCTGTTAAACGGAGAATTAATGAAGTTGCATATGAAATTGAACTCCCGGATTCACTAAAGGTACATCCAGTTTTTCACGTGTCCTTGCTTAAACCATCTATTACCAACCCATTTCCAGGTCGAAGTACGGATCCTCCTGATCCAATCCTGGTAGATGGGGAAGAGGAATTCGAGGTGGAGGCTATCATGGACCACAGGAAAAGAGGTAACCAAAATCAATTCTTAATAAAGTGGAAGGGGTTTGGCCCAGAGGAGAATTCTTGGGAACCAGAGGATAATATTCATGCTGAAGACCTGTTACAAGCCTTTAAGACAGCTCATCCAGAGAAATTTTTTCAAAGGGGCATCCGGAGGCTGCCCCCTGGGGGGGCAATGTCATGAAGATCCTGCCAGTAACCGGTGTCCCAGGCGCACGGGAACCCGGCCACGGGTCCCATTGCGCATGCGCGCGCGTTCACGGGTGCGGTCACGCACGGGCACGCGCGTGCACTCCCGCTGGTGTCAGGCGGGCTATTTAAACCTGCCTGTCACACTACATCCCCGCTGTCTGCTCTACAGCGTTCTGTGAGTGTTACCTGATCTGATCTGTGTATCCTGTTATCTGACCCGGCTTCCTGTTTGACGATCCTGCTATCTGCCTGCACCAGACCCTCTTGGCTTGCCTGACTATCCCTCTGCATTACCCCTGGTACCTCTACTGTCCGAACGTTACTGACCACCGGCTTGTTGACCCTCCGCTGTGTTCATCAGCTTCCAGTCTACTCTTACCTGCTGTTGTTCCTGGTTCCAGTCCAACGTTCCAGGCTACCTTCTGCTGTGTTCCAGTCCAGCGTTCCAGGCTATTACCTGCTGTTGTTCCTGGTTCCAGTCCAGCGCTACCTTCTGCTTTGTTCCAGCCCAGCGTTCCAGGCTACCTTCTGCTGTGTTCCAGTCCAGCGTTCCAGGCTATCTTCTGCTGTTGTTCCAGTCCAGCGTTCCAGGCTATTACCTGCTGTTGTTCCTGGTTCCAGTCCAGCTTCCAGTCTGCTATTACCTGCTGTTGTTCCTGGTTCCAGTCCAGCGCTACCTTCTGCTGTGTTCCAGCCCAGCGTTCCAGGCTACCTTCTGCTGTGTTCCAGTCCAGCGTTCCAGGCTATCTTCTGCTGTTGTTCCAGTCCAGCGTTCCAGGCTATTACCTGCTGTTGTTCCTGGTTCCAGTTCTGCATTCCAGTCTCTGTCCTCAGTCTAAACCTCAGACTACTGACTCCAGAGGGTGCCACCACTACTGGACTTTCAGCAACTGTTGATCCTGCCAGGCACCCATACCACTCTTCACTCCTGGCCCTCTGTCTCCATTCCAGGGGAACGGGAGTGGGAGCTGTAAGGGAGGTCTTTTCCTGTACTTCAGGCTCACAACCTACCAGGTACATGACACTGACCATCAATAGAAATGCAACCTGCCCAAGAACTGCTTCATCTGTGACATGCCCACCAGGTGGAACTCAATGTTGGCAATGCTGCTGTGGCTACACACACAGCAGAGGGCCATCAATGAGTACCTGTGCGAGTATGGCACCATAACAGGGTCAGGGGAGCTTGGCTTTTTTCGCCACGCCAGTGGCTAATGATCAAGGATGCATGCACTGTCCTGTCACCATTTGAGGAGGCCACAAGGATGGTGAGCAGTGACAGTGCATGCATCAGTAAGACTGTCCCTCTTGTCTTACTGTTGGAGCACACGCTGTGTGGAATAATGGACAGGGCACTTGAGGCAGAACAGAGGGAGGAAGAGGAGGACTTCCTTACATCTCAAGGCCCCCTTTATCCAGACAATATTCCTGCAGGCCCGCCTATCACACAGGAAGAGGAGGAGGAGGATTGTGTCAGCATGGAGGTGGAGCCTGGCATTCAGCATCAGCAGCAGTCTTCAAGGGATCATTTTCAGTCCCCAGAAACCCATGGACTTGTACGTGGCTGGGAGTAGGTGGCTGCGGATCATGTCGTCCTTAGTGACCCAGAGGACTCCAGACCGAATGCCTCAGCAAACCTACGCTGCTTGGCCTCCCTGATCCTGCAAAGCCTGTGAAAGGACCCTCGGATTCGTGGTATCAAGGAGAGGGATCAGTACTGGCTGGCAACCCTTCTTGATCCACATTACAAGGGTAAGGTTGCGGAACTTATCCAACCTTCGCAGAGGGAGCAGAGGATGAAACATCTTCGGGAGGCCTTGCAGAAAGGTTTGTGCAATGTGTTTCCAGAGCCCAGGAGTTTGCAATTTCCTGGTCCTCCTGGACAACGTGTTGCTGAGGCTTCGGTCAGTCACAGAAGGAGCAGTGGAGAAGGTGGCTGTCTGACCGATGCGTTCAGACAATTTTTCAGTCCGCAGCCCCAAGGTCTGATTGGCTCCAGCAACCATCGCCAGCGTCTGATTTACATGGTGCAGGAATACCTTGGGGCAAGATCAGACCTGGAGACCTTTCCAACTGAAAATCCACTGGGTTACTGGGTCTTGGGGATGGATCACTGGCCAGAGCTTGCACAGTATGCAGTTGAGCTACTGGCCTGTCCTGCATCCAGCGTTCTATCTGAATGCACATTCAGTGCTGCTGGAGGCTTTGTAACTGATCACAGAGTGCGCCTATCCACAGACTCGGTTGATTGGCTCACCTTCATAAAAATGAATCAGTCTTGGATCACCAGCTACCAAGCACCTGATGCTGATGTAACCGATTATTTTTTTTATGAATGTGAGATCCCTTGAAGACTGCCTATGCTGATGCTGAGTGACAATTCTGTTATGCTGAGTGACTATCCCTCTTATTCCTCCGTTTAACAGGGGCATGAAATTACAATTTTTGCTGTAATATTTTGCAGCAGGGCTCATTCCTGCGCTCAAGTAGAATATCTGTGAGGGGTTGCAGTGTTGTGGCACCAGCACCAGTGCCTAAAGCCCAATTGTTCTGCCCATGTTTAACAGGGGCATGTAATTACAATTTTTGATCTAATATTTCACAGCAGGGCTCGTTCCTGTGCCCACCAAGAGTAACTATGAGGGCTTAGAGTGTTGTGGCAACACCACCACACTACCACCAAAGGCCCAATTTTTCTGACTCTGTTCAACAGGGGCATGTAATTACAATTCTTGATATAATATTGCACAGCAGGGCCCGTTCCAGCGCCCACCAAGAGTAACTGTGAGGGCTTACAGTGTTGTGGCAACACCACCATACCACCACCAAAGGCCCAATTTTTCTGACCCTCTTCAACGGGGGCATGTAATTACAATTCTTGGTATAATATTTCACAGCAGGGCCCGTTCCAGCGCCCACCAAGAGTAACTGTGAGGGCTTACAGTATTCTGGTACCACCAACACCTAAGGCCCAAATTTCTGCAGAGTATATAGGGCAGGCCGTATAGTATATACAGGCAGTCCCCTGCTTTCAAACATCCAACTTACAAATGACTCCTACTTACAAACGGAGGGAGACAACAGGAAGTGAGAGGAAATCTACCCCTAGGAAGGGAAATTCTCTCCTGTAAGAGTTAATATGGGAAAAAGGTGTCTACACTGATGCTTTATCACCAATCCTTGTTTCCCTAAAAACCCCAAATTTTCTAAATCCAATTGTCATTGGGACAGAATGTGAGGTGAAATCTTCTGAACAGGGGCACAGACAGCAAAACAAATGTTACAGGGGTGATGATAACCCTTCCCTATGTTATTCCAAAAAGCTTAAAAATAGGTTTTTTGGCTGGAGCTACACTTAAAAAATGTACCTGTTCCATATTACAGATTCAATTTAAGAACAAACCTACAGTTCCTGTCTTGTTTGGCCCACCTGTATACTGCTGTTCAGAGTATATAGGGCCTGAACACCTTTTCTTTTTTTAATTTGGGTGTGGGGTTCCCCTTAATATCCATACAAGACCCAAAGGGCCTGGTAATGGGCTGGGGGGTACCCATGCCGTTTTCTCAATAATTTTCATCCATATTGCCAGGACCCGACATTACATTACAGCCACAAGCAGTTTTAAATTACTTTTATTCCTTTAGAAATGTCATTTTGTGCAGGGACTGTTCTAAGCATGGGAAACACATGCCACTTTACAGGCATACTATAGACACCCCCCAGGTACGATGTTTAAAGGAATATTTCACTTTTATTTTTTCACTTTAAGCATCATTAAAATCACTGCTCCCGAAAAAATGGCCATTTTTAAAACTTTCTTTTGCATTGATACATGTCCCCTGGGGCAGGACCCAGGTCCCCAAACCCTTTTTAGGACAATAACTTGTATATTAGCCTTTAAAATTCGCACTTTTGATTTCTCACGTTCGAGTCCCATAGACTTTAACAGTGTTCGAATGTTCGCGCGAACTTTTGGTCCGTTCGCATGTTCTGTATGCGAACCGAACCGGGGGGTGTTCAGCTCATCCCTACAGATCATATATTTTCTCTATATAACATCTCTTTGATACTACCATCTACATCCACTTTTTACAATTCTTCACTATATAACACATACCATCCGTTATGATCAGCTCACTAACACAACCAAGCTTCTCTGTTCAAATAAAGAAGAAAAAGAAACATAAATCGATCAAGAACCCAGACATAAACAAACCGAAGGAAAAAAAATATATTTCTCTCACCCCCCTGGCCGACCGCCCCAGCAACCCTATCTGTTCTCTCCCCCTCCCTCTCTATTTGCGAGATAGGGGGCCCATATCATCCGATATTTCTAATTTTGTTCCTTCAACATCATAGTAAGTTTTTCTATTTGTTCGGTTTCTGCCACTCTAGGAAACCACTGTGCTTTAGATGGTGGAATATCGCTTTTCCACAGAGCAGGGATACACACCTTTGCCGCAGTGAGAAGAATTTTTATATTTTTCCACTGACATAGGAACATTTAGCAAATACGCTGCCAGTTTTTCTCCAAGAGACATACCTGTAATTGTTGTAACAGTTTCTGTTACCATTCTCCAAAATTCTTTAATTTTCACACAGTCCCAAAAAAATGTGCAACATAGTGCCCTCCACCTCACGACACCGCCAGCACACATCCGAGACCTGTGGAAATATCTGATGCAATACTGACGGTGTTCTGTACATCTGGTAAGGATTTTATATCCTCCCTCCTGGTACCTACTCGCCACTGATGCCTTGTGGGTGGATAACAAAATCCCAGCTCCCTTTCCCACGCCTGTATAAAGATGAGGTCCTGTGGTGTTTCTAATTCTGTTAATGTGGAGTAAAAATGTGACGGTGAGTGCCTCAGTGATTTCCCCATCTAAGCAAAGCTGCTCAGACTTAGATACTATCCGTACTTCGGAATATAAATTCAACTTTGATCGAATAAAAGTGCATAATTGTGTCATCCTGAAAAAATCTAATTCTGGTACTATATCGGATTCCATCTCTCTTCTTGTCATTAACCGATTGTCCACTGAAAAATGTATAAGCCTAATTTTACCCCTTCTGCGTATGGCCTCGAATCGCAAATCTGTCATACCTGGCTGTTAAGCCGGTGTGCCCAGAATTGGGACCATAGGGCTTGGGTATACTGACAGTGTTGTATTTTTGAAAATCTTTTTTACTATTCGTACTGTAGCACCTATCCGTTGGGTGTTTCCTCACTGATTTTGGAATATCAGTATCAGCAAGCCCAACCACTCCCTCTAAGAGGGTATCTACCGTCGCCTGTTCCATTTGGACCCACGGTTTCCTCTTATGGATTGCGCACCAATCTACCACTCTGGCTAGATGTGAGGCTTCTTGATATCTAACTGGGTATGAGAAGCCAACCCCCCCTTTCTTTAGTGAGTGATAAAATAGCTCTACGTACTCTTGCTGGTCTCCCAGCCCAGATAAACCTCAGGAACCTTGAACGAAGGTCTCTTAATATATGCTGCTTGATATAAGCAAAAAGGGAGTTGGGACTTTAAATGAAGCAGTTGGAATGCAGAGGATTAAGATTGTAAATGTATTAATCATAGTAGAAATAGTAGAAAAATTTCACATATATATATATATATATATATATATATATATACACACACATATTTAATTGGCATGAAAAGTGCAGGCATAAAAGATGGAAAGGTACACGCATATGAATGCGTAATCATACTAAGTAGGCAGTGGTCAACATAATATTAGTACAAAACAGTGGATAACCTGCAGGTGCCAGAGGTGGCATATCCGGTAACTGAAATAATAATCGCATAATAACAATAATGGTATTATTAAAATAATGACATCATCAAGGTGCAGTAGATAAGGTTGTAGCATCAAATGTAGCTCGACGCGTTTCGTGGATGATTTTCTCCACTCATCAGGAGCTGATGCGACAGAATCCTGTGGGATATATACATAGAGTAAACCTCAATCTATGCAGAGAGGAGTTGAGTAAAAAATGCTAGAGATGGTTGGCCAAAAAACACACTTACCAACCCTGACATTGAGTGCGACGCATGGCAGATGGCACGGAGTGGGCCGGAGGCAGCAGACCTCTCATAGTACTCTTTAAAAGCCTGTGCAATCGTCTGTGATGAAATGACCATCACACCTCCCTGTGTTTTAATACGTGCAATGTGATTCCATGCACTAGTTGCTTTGAGGGCATTTGCGAGCATTCTACTTGGCTTGTTCCCAAACTTATAGAATGTTCGTCTACCGCAAGTTATTTTTAGCTTTTGCTTTATCAAGAAGTAATAAATTTAACTCCTCTCGTAAGCCTACTAATTCCTCCTCTGTTTGTTGTGCCTGAGATTTTTTATGCACTGCCTCCAATGCCCGTATACGTTCGAGCAATGACTCAATCTGTTCATTAAGCATCTTTTTCCTATGTGTTCCCAGAGATATAAGAGTACCTCTCATAACACATTTATGTGTTTCCCACAAACAAAAAGGGATTACTTCCCCTGTATCATTTGTTAGGAAAAAGGAGTCCAGTTCTTGATTCAGTTTTTCCTCATATTCCTTTTCTTTTAAAAGAGTCTCATTTATCTTCCAATGCCATTCTTGGAAATCTAACTCCCCTAATTCTACCACACAGTTTGTTGGCGCATGGTCCGATAAGGTAAAATAACCAATAGACGCCCCTAGCAAAGATGTAACTACATTTTGAGATATAAAAACATAATCAATTCTAGCGTACATTTTATATTTCCCAGGAAAAAAAATATAATCCCTGTCCTGTACATGCACAGTCCTCGAACTATCTATCAATTGCAAGTCATGTAAAAGTTTCTTCTTTCTAGTTTTGCATATGATAGATGAGAGGGACCCTTTGATGTATCCAAATTAGGATTCATGACCATATTTAAATCTCCACCTGTCACAAGGACTCCCTCCCTATGTTGATGAACCAACTGCAGATAGGTCTCTAATGAAGTAACCTGTTCTTCATTTGGTAGATATAAATTCACCAATGTGACCTTTTGCTGACCCAGGGAACCTTTCACAATAAGAAAGCGCCCTTCTTCATCTGTAACTACAGTCGATTCCTTCCATGGTAGCTGTTTTGAGAGAATAATAGATACCCCACATGACTTAGAGGTCTGCCATGCACTATCGTACACTATAGGGAATCTATGATTTTTTTAAACTTGGAATTTTATCCCTTCTAAAGTGTGTCTCCTGCAAGAATATCATTTGTGATTTCAATCTTCCCAGTTCGGCCAGAAGCCTGATCCATTTCTCCGAGACATTCAAACCCTTAACATTAAATGATGTAAAAGTTATCTTAGTCATTGCAGCGGTTGGCTATGAGGGAAGGATGGGCGAGCCAAAAGAGAGGGAGAGGAGGGAGGGAGAGAGAGAGCTATAGAGAGAAAAAAAAACCCTAAAAAATTAACAACACAACAACCCCCTTTCTTTTAGAGCAGTGGTCATCAACCCTGTCCTCGGGGCCCACTAACAGGCCAGGTTTTATGTATTCCCTTGGGGAGATGCAGACTAGAATACGGCAATCACTTAGCAGCAAATGATATCACCTGTGATGTATTTCAGTTATCTTGCAAACCTGGCCTGTTAGTGGGTCCTGAGGACAGGAGTTGATGACCACTGTTTTAGAGGGTAGTTAATCAGGTGCGGTTCTTTGGACCCATCAACTATCCTCGGAGGAAAAAAAACAAAACACAATGAAACACAACAAAACACCTCCGACTTTCCTCCACCTGGAGGAGAGGCCTTTATTATGGGGGGAGTTGCCAAGCAGGCAGAGTTTATGAGCTGTAGTATATTCAGAAGTGCATTCTTCTCATATTATGACATTTAAACAACAGAAAAAGAGCAAAAAACAATATATATACCATAAAAAGAATCCAGTTTAATTAACCATTTCTCCAATTCAAAACCAACTCTAGCAGAGTTTTAATGCTACCACCTCTATATTCCCCGGTTTCAGTATTGTCTATTAACATTCTACTATTAACTTATCCATTACCTTATATATTCCATCATTTCTATCTTTGAGCTACTTCTTGGAAAACTCCTTCTCTCCATCCTATTCTCCTAAATGAGATTCTAATTCCATTTTCCTTTCTCTTTACTGCCTTTCCCTTCCATTACCCTTTTTATATATAATCCACCCTTCCTCTCTCCCGAACCCTCCTCTAGAAAAAAAAAAAATTATATATATATATATATATATATATATATATATATATATATATATATATATATATATATATATATATATATATATATATATATATATATCCATAAAAAATTACATTTTTTAAAAAAATGTAACCATCCCCCTTCTACCTCCCCCTCCCCCCACCTTGTGCTCAATATTTCCCGCAAAAAAAATGTGTATATCCCTCCCCCATACTCATACTCCTCCCCCAAGGTATCTCCCATCTTCTCTCTACACGATCTTCATCATTTCTTCCAGTACCAGGCTGACTAGAGGTCATCTTCTGAATGGGCACGGCTCCTTGGTATGCATTTCTCTGGGAAAGTAAAATACAGAATATCAGGTCAGATAACAACATTGAATATCCTTACAGATCACACAGGATTTAAAGCCATGACACCTCATCCATTCACTGATTGTTCCTGGTCATGTGACTATCAGGGTGTTTTCAGCCAAGCTGGCAGCTCTCCAAGACATTGGATTGGTCCTCACCATCCCTGATCACCTCCATACATTTCATAGACTTTCTACACATCATTCATCCATTAGTCATACACTCATTGTTCATATAAGGAGTTTCTTCATGAATGAGCAACAATATTGTCCTGACCCCACACACAGCAGATGACCCCCAGATGGGGGTGTAAGGGGTATAGGAGATGGCAGAAAATAGTCAATATGGGAAGAAATAACAGACAGGCAATTTTCTGTAATAATGGCTCTAAATGTGATCTTTATTATAATATAAAAATAAGCAAAGTGTGTCCTTCCTAGAATGGCCAATTCAGAATGGTGTGTTGTATTTAGGAGTTTGTCATTAGCAGCTGCCTGGCTTTAGATCATGGGGTGCCAAAGCTAAATTTTAATCCCTCCTCCTCCAGCCTATCTGTGGCATCTGACAGTGTCAGCTGTGACCATATTGTCACTAATCTTACTCAGGGCTGGTGCAAGGATTTTTGACACCCTAGGCAAAACTTCATTTTGCTGCCCCCATTGGCTCCACCCGTGACTCCACCCCCTTTGCCCTGCCCATGTGAAAGGAGGCGGCGCTATACAGGAAGCATCGGCTCTGCTTCTTCTAGCGCTGGCTCCAGTGCTGCACTGCGCCTCTAATTACACTACTGGTCAGATCATAGGCGTGCGCACAGGGTGTGCCAGGTGTGCCTGGGCACGCCCTAATTGCCTTGTGTGGTGCATATTCCCCCCTGTTTAGACCACTGATATTCATCCAAAAATAAAATGTTACAAAATAAAATAATTTAAAAAGAATAAAAATAAAACTACTGACACTGTCCACTGCCCTACTGACACCATCAGTACATATACACATGCATATGTATTTGAGCTTTGGGGTGCACACCCTAATGCAAGAGGCTGCGCACACCTATGGGTCAGATGGAGAAGCTGCCTGAGAATGAGTTAGTTACATGCTGCAGCCTGCAGAGCATGCAGGCGCGGAGGCAAACCAGCGGCCGGGCGCCCCTAGGCAGCAGTGCGCTCTGGCGGCTGCCTAGTTTGCCTAGTGATAGCACTGGCCCTGATCTTACTACACAGTGGGGGAGATTTACTAAAACTAGAGAGTGTAAAATCTGGTGCAGCTGTGCATAGTAACCAATCAGCTTCCAGGTTTTATTGTGAAAGCTTAAAGTGGTACTAAACCCAGAGCAGCAAAATCAGTCTGTATATGTAGTAAAGCATGCTTGTTATACTCACTGTGGAACCTAAGGGGTTAAACCTCCACATTGTGTAGAAAGGCTGTTTGATCCTGTCTTCTCTGATCCTCCCCTTCCACTGTCCCCAATCCATCTCAGGATAGTACAGAGCCTTGGGGCACTCTGCACATGCTCAGTTTGGTGTGTATTGCTAGAGAGTTTTTTTTTTTCAAAGAGTGCAAAGGGTGATCAGCACAGGGCCAATCAGCACTGTCCAGACAGAGGGTCGGCGGTCATGCAGCCTCATAGGACAGTCAGAGGAGAATGAAAACTCTCCCGACAAGCTTTAACCTGTGCTCAGCCAGACACTGATAGAAGTCACAAGATTGCTATATACTGCTGATGAGAAAAGGTATTTAGCAGTTTATATTTACTAAAATAATTGCATTTCCATGTTCTGTGTACTGTGGGAGACCAGATATAGTGAATGCAGAGTCCTGGGTTTAGTAACACTTTAGCTGAATTTAGAAGCCGATTGGCTACCATGCACAGCTACACCAGATTCTGTGTGTACCAGCTTTAGTAAATCTCTCCTAGTAGGTATAAACTGGGGACAGGTAGTGCAATCAGCATAGTCAGTATCATAAATAGTCAGTACACTATCAGTGCCGGGATTAGAAGCTGACAAAAAAAAAAAAGAGAGGAGGGGCAGCAGTGAAGGGAATCAACTTTATCAACTTTATCATTCATTTCCCAGGTAATTACTCTGTCTCCAGTAGGTCATTGTTCCCAGATCTCAGGGCCTCATTGTAAATTTGAAGTCCACCCACCCCTTCCACCCCCACAGCAGGCAAGTGCTAAAAGAGATGATGTGGTATTCAGTAAAAAAAAAAAAAAAAAGTTTGTACTTTTATAATTTTATCATTTTTCTGTGTAAAAAATGTTATTAGTACAGCATTGCAAACATGTGGGTGTGACCATATAATGACCGTATAATATTATGGCTGCACCAGTCACACAGCTGTGGGCTATGGTGGTGAACAGATGCCACATACAAGGAGGATGTTTTCCCACACACTGATAACAAGTTAGTATCGTCATCTGCACTTCATGGCCCAGTAATACGGCTATAGTAGCGCAAGCATCGTAGACAGCGTTATCATAGGTGTGCGGACAGGGTGTTCCACACCCCAATTACCCTGTGCAATGATGATTTCTCCTGTTCCTGGTGCCCCATCCCCCCCCCGCAGTGCTGCCAGTTTCCCTCCTCTCCCCTGGCTACTGAGGGGGATATTTCAGGATGGAGAGCGGGGGGGAGCGGCTGGTAAATATTTCATTTACTGGCCCCTTCCTTTTCTGAACAAACACAGTGAGTGATCTGTATCGGTAGTTCCTGTGTTCATTCTTAACTGAAACATAATAAACTATGTTTATTATGCTTCAGCTTGTGAATGAACAGGAAGCCGTTCAGCACAGAGCACTTCCCATTAGTTCACTGCTGAGTGCAGCTGAGGCTGCAGAGGAAGGGACTGGGGAAGCTTTGTCCTCGACCCCTCAAAAGTGAGACATCAGGGATCTGTTTAGACTCTAGGGGGCTCCTAAAAAAAATTGTAAAAAACAATTAAAAACCTAAAATTGCAAAAAAAAATAATAAAAGTAAAAACTACTGACACCCTCCCCTCCCCCTACTGTCACCAATCTCTGCTCTACTGACACCATCCTCTGCTCTGCTGATATACATACATGTGTGTTTGTTCTTTGGGGTGCACACCCTAATGCAATAGGCTGCACATGCCAACAAGAGTTAAACTGTCACCCTCCATATATTTTAAGACCACATAGGCAAGATATATACCTGTGTAATAAATGAGATCTTCCTCTTGTTGCCCTTGATGTAAATACATTGGGGGTTGATCTACTAAAGGCAAATCCACTCTGCACTACAAGTGCACATGGAAGTGCAGTCGCTGTAAATCTGAGGGGAAGATCTGAAATGAGGGGAAGCTCTGCTGATTTTATCATCCAATCATGTGCAAGCAAAAATGCTGTTTTTTATTTTCCTTGCATGTCCCCCTCAGATCTACAGCGACTGCACTTCCAAGTGCACTTGTAGTGCAAAGTGGATTTGCCTTTAGTAAATAAACCCCACTGTTTGACCACTAACAGCTGCCATATTTATGGGACCCCGTGGCAGGATATCACTATCTGTTCTAGGTTATCCACCACTGTATTATGAATGGCTTGCATTTTTAAGTAATTTTCAAGCCTAGAATGATCTTTTTTAATGTGTGAAAAAAATAAAGCAAAAAACAGTTCTGGCAGCAATGGGATTAACCAGACCTCTTGGTACATTCAATGTCAGCTCACAGCCAGCAGGTGGCGATATCTGTTTCTGCAGTTCTCTGTGATTTTTACCTACAATAAGCTTACAGTGCATCCAGAAAGTATTCACAGTACTTCACTTTTTACACATTTTGTTATGTTACAACCTTTTTTTCAAAATGGATTAAATTAATTATTTTCCTCAGAATTCTACAAACAATACCCCATAATGACAACATGAAGTTTGTTTGAAATCTTTGTAAATGTGTTAAAAATAAAAAAGGGAAAAAATCCCATGTACATAAATATTCACAGCAATATTTTGGTGAAGCACCTTTGGCACCAATTACAGCCTCAAGTTTTTTTGAGTATGATGCTACAAGCTCGGCACGCCTATTTTTGCACAGTTTCTCCCATTCTTCTTTGCAGGACCTCTCAAGCTCCATCAGGTTGGATGGGGAGCGTCGGTGTACAGCCATTTTCAGATTTCTCCAGAGATGTTCAATTGGGTTCAAGTCTGGGCTCTGGCTGGACCACTCAAGGACATTCACAGAGTTGTCCTGTATCCACTCCTTTGTTATCTTGGCTGTATGCTAAGGGTCTTTGTCCTGTTGGAAGATGGACTTTTGTCCTAGTCTGAGGTCCAGAGTGCTTTGGAGCAGGTTTTCATCAAGGATGTCTCTGTACATTGCTGAATGAATCTTTCCCTCAATCCTGACTAGTCTGCCAGTTCCTGCCGCTGAATAACATCTCCACAGCATGATGCTGCCACCACCATGCTTCACTGTAGGGATGGTATTGTCCAGACATGACGCTTGTCATTCAGGCCAAAGAGTTTAATCTTTGTTTTATCAGACCAGAGAATTTTGTTTCTCATGGTCTGGGAGTCCTTCAGGTGCCTTTTGGTAAACTCCAGTCGGACTGTCATGTGCCTTTTACTGAGGAGTGGCTTCTGTCTGACCACTCTACCATAGAGGCCTGATTAGCAGAGTGCTGCAGACATGGTTGTTCTTCTGGAAGGTTCTCCTCTCTCCACAGAGAAATGCTGGAGCTCTGTCAGAGTGACCAGTGGGTTCTTGGTTACCTCCCTGACTTCCCTTCTCCCCTGATCGCTCAGTTTGGCCGGGTGGTCCGCTCTAGGAAGAGTCCTGATGGTTTCAAACTTATTCCATTTACGGATGATGGAGGCCACTGTGCTCATTGGGACCTTCAATACTGCAGACATTTTTCTGTACCCTTCCCCAGATCTGTGCCTCCATACAATCCTGTCTCTGAGGTCTACAGACAATTCCTTGTACTTTATGGCTTGGTTTGTGCTCTGACCTTATATAGACAGGTGTGTGCCTTTCCAAATCATGTCCAATCAACTGAATTTACCACAGGTGAACTCCAATCAAGTTGTAGAAACATCTCAAGGATAATAAGTGGAAACAGGAGGTACCTGAGCTCAATTCTGAGAGTCATGGCAAAAGCTGTGAATAGCTATGTAAATATGATTTTATTTAAATATATTTGCAAAGATTTCAAACAAACTTCGTTCATGTTGTCATTATGGGGTATTGTTTGTAGAATTTCGAGGAAAATAATGAATTGAATCCATTTTGGAATAAGGCTGTAATATAACAAAATGTGAAAAAAAGTTAAGAGCTGTGATTACTTTCCTGAATGCAGTGAACCTGTACTGTAGGTAAAATGAATATCCCCTAAACGTGCACTTTATAAGATATTCACACTGGATGCAGCTGATGAAGTCACCGGCACATGTGCTCTGAAGATCCGGCATACCATGCTGAACCTCCAGAACTTTGTGCCGGAGCCGAGAGTGACATCATCATGGCTCCGGCCACTCATACAGCTGGAGCCCGCAAACCCATAAGAAAGAGCCACTAGTGACAGCGCACCACTGGAGGGCCTCATTCTAAGTTAAGTATTACATAATGTGCTAGTATGCGATGCATACTAGCACATTATACAATTGCCTTATAGTCAGGTGGTTTTTTTTAATGCAGTGATTTACTTCTGCTTTAATATGAGTATAATAGTGTAACATAGGGAGAGGGAATGTCACTCACCGGATATATGATGGAAGCCACCAATAATGCTATGACAACAATGACACCACCAGCACCAAGACCAACAGGAAGATCCCACTTTCTAGGCGATTCAGAATCTGAGACAGAAAATACAATGTAAAATATATTAGCTTAAAAATATATATATATACAATGTATCAGTTTGTATGGTCGGTGGTCATGTGACATCTCACCTGTATAATCCTCCATCAGGAGAGCAGAGAAGAGACAACAAGACACAATGTTACTATTCTGTGTCACACTCCCACTATGACCCCCCAGAGAAGAGGAGACAGGACCCCAATCTATAACACCCCCATACATGGAATATAACATGACCCCCCATAGTCACCAATACCTTCTGTTTCCAGCATTCTGATGAACATCGTATCATTGATCAGCCGGTATTCCCGGATCTCCTCACTGACCGGGTTTGTGATCCTGACCCGGAATCTCCTCTCGGCATCGTCTCTCTGCACACTGGGGATAATCAGCGTCCTATTGTCATCTATCAGCCGGTATCTTTCAGGGAGAGGCTCCCCATCCTCCTCCCAGGTCACAGCGCTCTCTTCTCCAGAGAACTGGACGCTCACCGCCATCTCCTCACCCAACCGGCTGCCATTACTGGTGATGTTGGAGATAAGAACCGGATCTGGAATGATCAGGAGAAAGAAGGCCACCATCAGTCATAGCTCACCAGCAGAGAGCCCAGATACATGGAATAGAGTGCTAGCTCTTGTACCCACAATGATTAGTTATGTGATCTGCCAGCAATACTAGGGTGACCACATTTCCAAACTGCCATTCAGGGACACCCTCCAGCATGCATCAGTCAGTGACATCACAAGGGGGCGGTGTCACCAGGTGGCCCTGCCCCTTACTTATTTAGCTTACAATGCAGTCGGTGGGTGGCCATGCTCGAGAGCAGAGTTGGGTTTATAGGCAACTTTAGTGCCTTAGATAGAAAAAGCATTTGTTTAATGTATGTTAGCCTATCATTGCAGTTGCAGGCAGACACTTAGATGCAAAGAGTGTAATTGTTCTTTCAATGTTAGCCTATCATACATTAACCCCTTCAATACCGGGCACTTTCACCCCTTCCTGCCCAGGACAATTTTCATCTTTCAGCACTGTCACACTTTGAATGACAATTGCGCGGTCATACTACACTGTTACCAAAGTAAATTTTTATCATTTTCTTCCCACAAATAGAGCTTTCTTTTGGTGGTATTTGATCACCACTGGGGTTTTTATTTTTTTGCTAAACAAAACTAAAAAAGACCGAAATAAAAAATAAATAAATAAATAAATAAATAAAACTTTTCCTTAGTTTCTGTCATAAAATTTTGTTTTCTCCTTCACTGATGGGCACTGATGAGTTGGCACTGATAGGCATTGATGAGGAGGCACTGAAATGTAGAATTGATGGGCACTGATATGCAGCACTGTTGGGCAGCACTGATGGGCACTGACAGATGGCACTGATGGACACCAATAGCACTGATGGGCAGCACTGATGATGAGGTACTGACAGGTGTTACTGCTGGGCACTGTGGTGGGCACTGAGAGATTTTTCTGAGGGGGCACTGACTGGCAGCTGTTGGGCACTGATAGGCAGATGATGGGCACATCTGATGGGGGCTGTGCTGATAATCAATGTGCTGATCATCAGCGCAGACCTCCCTCTGACAAGGAGAGCCACTGATCGGCTCTCCCTGTCAGCGCGAACCGAGGATTGCTGTTTACCGGCACTTCCTGGTTCACGCAATGATCAGCTGTGATTGGTCACAGCTGATCACATGGTAAGAAGCCTCTGTTAGAAGCTTCTTACCATGATTGGAGATGTGGCATGTCAGACTGATACGCCACACTCGCGATCGCCGTGCTGCGCACCCCGACATGTTATCCTGCTGGACGTCATATGACACCCAGTCAGGATAACAGAACCACTTCCCGGCCGTCAATCTGCTATAGGCCGGGCAGGAAGTGGTTAAACAAATGCTCTTTATATCTAAAGTAGGGATGAGCTCCGGCGTGTTCGCATGGCGCATGTGCCGAGCCCGCCAGGAAGTCGGCACGGCGCAGCGCTAATCACAAGCAGTGAGACATTTCCCGATGTGCGGCTGCAGAGATCGGGAAATGTCTCCCTGCCTGTGATTAGCGCTGCGCCGTGCCGACTTCCTGGCGGGCTCGGCACGTGCGCCATGCGAACACGCCGGAGCTCATCCTTAATCTAAAGGCACTAAAGTTGCATATAAAAAAATAACATAATTTAGACTACAAAAGGAATACAAATAACCTGAGGGATCTGGAGTAAAAATTTTAAGAATTGAAACCTCAAGACTAAAATCTAAAATGAGCTTCTCCTACTTGATATGTACAAATCCATGCACAATGCAGTGAATGCACCAGTGGGGGCCCCCCTAATCCATGCACCAGGCCCCTAATCTCCATGCAGGGCGCCACTCCGGGTTGCCACATCATCCCTTTAATCCAGGACACACATTAATTACACAGGTTCTGTGGCTGATTAAGGTGGTAATTAAACTCACTTGGTGCCTCATCTACATTAAATCAGCCTCTGAACCTGTGGAATTCATATGTGTCCTGGATTAAAGGGATGAGGTGGCAACGGCCAGACAAATGGAGTTCAATTTTTTTTTTATGGAAGCACGTGATTAGAGCCTGAGGCTTTAATTGGCTTCAAAAAAGGGTGGGCCCGGGGCGCAGAGCACTATGCCATGAGCCCACCCAGTTGTGTGACAATAGCGAATTAATATTCGCTATTGTCTTCCTGATTCTCTTCCTGGTCAATCAGGAAGCGGGTCCTGAGACGTAATTGGCCGGGAGTCTTAGCCTGCGGCAGCAGAGGTCTGAGTGAGTGGGGCCGGTTTTGGCAGTGGTGCGAGAGGGGGGGATTGTTTTCCTCCCCCCCCAAAATATTGAGCACCAGTCACCAGGAAGAGGACTGAGCACTGCAGCATCCAGTATTCTGTCCAAAAGTCGGGGCGCTTGGGTCTCCACAGCTGTAAGACACGCCGAACACCGGCGGCTGGGGGTGATGTCAGGGGCGGAAGGCGAGAAAACAGGGCTCTCTCAGATCCTCTTGAAAATCGAACCTGATTTCAGTTTTGCCTTCTTCCAGTTTTTATGAACATTGCTTAGTGAGGTTGGCCATTGTCCAGTCTAAAACCTGGTACTGGCTGAACGAAAAATAAAAAAAACCTGACAGATCAATGTATTAACACAGCCGATGTTAGTACAGCGATCTCCTCGCTGTGCTATTGTGTTCTGACAGCGAACCCCCCCCAGAAGACAGCTGTCAGTGCTCTCTGCTATTGGACTGCCTGTCACAGGGTGGTGCACTGTAATAGCCAATCTTAGCCAATCTTACTGGGCAGGTGCAAATCTTGTGGAAGGAAGCACACTCACTGATTTTTTTTTTCAGGATACTAAACAAGAGAAGTGGTACTGTGCAGAGTCCATACATACAGAGCGTTCCTAGAGAATTAGGGACATGACAGGGAAGCAGTGTCTGCAGTGGGCCGCAGCAAAAAAAGTGGGTGTGGCCAAACATGATAGTGGGAGTGTCTTATAGGACATGTTTAAACAAAACCTGGGCTTCCTTGTACCAATAGAATATGCTGAAGCCGAGTCTTCCATAATTGCTGTTCTGTTAGCCTGTTAGGCTCTGACTGTTCACATGTAGCAATTTGGGATTGTGGGCAGAATCGCTGTGATTCTGTCCATAATTCCAAATCACACTGCAATGCTGGCAAAATGCAGCACATGTGTTTGTGTTCCATTCATTTTAGTGGTACCAAAATGTGGTGTGGTTTTGGATGCTTGTTGTGCGATAAATCGCTCAACAATCACAGCACAAAGACATTACATTGTGGTGCCAGTAAAAATTAATGGACCAAACTCATGGGCTGCGTTTTGCCAGCATTGCAGTGCGATTTGGAATCGGGGCGCGGTGGCGGGCAGAATCACAGCAATATTCTGCCCACGATCCCAAATCACTACATGTGCCTAACAGGCCAACACAACAACAATTATGGAAGACTCAGTCCAGCGCCTCGATCACCAACTTTGCCAGCAGTGGCCACAATCTCAGATACCAGTAGAATGACTGGAAGAAATTCTGCAGCCCTGCAGTTCTAAGCTAGCCTGACTGAGGAGGACACAAGGGAAAGAGTGACACACCTAGTGACCCGGGGTGGACTGGGCCAACGGACAGTAGCAGCACTTCAGAATATCATCTACATCCACGTGGCAGGCTGGTGGCTAACAGCACCTTTGAGGGTTCAGCTCCTCACCCAAGCGGCACACAAAGGTGGGAAGCGGCACTCAAAGATGGAAAGTGGCACTGCAAGGAGGCGGAGCCAATGGAAATGGAGTGGACTGGTGGGCGGGTAGGTGCCGGTCCCTCCCACTCTGCTCAGTGCTTCTTCCTGTCCTGGTGGCTGCGGCTGGACAAGTCAAGAAGACATGATCTCATAAAGGAGCCTGGAGGCACCGAGGTGTGAAGGTGGAGCAGCGAGAGCCAGGACCCCCTTTAAAATTAAATGGACCTTGAGCAAACATTTTCAAAATCAGTTTACTGACTGGTCGCTAGAGGTTACAGCACACATTACTGAACATCATTCTGCTTGCTAATTGGCTGCTAGAGGTTACTGCACATCATTACTGCTCACTGATTGGCTGCTAGAGGTTATTGCACATCACTCCTCACTGATTGGTAGTGATAGATTACTGCTCATTACCGCTCACTGATTGGTTGCTAGAGATTACAGCAGTGTGCCAACATACCAGCCCTCCTGGGATACAGTTGAAAAACAGATTCTGTTGAGCATCCCGCAGAGAGTAGTGGGTATGACCAGATTGGGTATAAGAATGGCCTAAGCCCCCGTTCACATTGGAGCAACTTGTGCGATTTGACCTGTCAAATCGCATGACAAGTCACACACTATTGCTGGCAATGGCCGTGTTAAAATGCCGCACTGATTTAAAAAAGTAGTTCCTGCACTACTTTCTGGGATTTCAGGTGCAACTTGCATAGACATCTGTGCATGAAGCCACACAGATGTCTTCCAAGTCACACCTGAAGTCGCGCTCACATGCGGCTTCGAAATCATGTGATTTCTGATGAAGTTGCACGATTTCAAAGCCGCAGTCAATGTGAATGAGGACTCAAAGAGGATGATTTAACAGAACCACCCCTTGACCAGCTACCTCTGAATGAATATAGCAGCTGCATCGTTTACTACACATTGCTGTGACATCAATGCTTGGCTTCACGGTTTCAAGTTTCACAGGCGGTGTTCGCCATTAAACTTGCCCATTGATGTCACAGTCGCCACAGCCACAAGCCAAATGCACAGATAATCAGAGACTACAGCTGTGACTACAGCAACTGACCAGAGACTGTGACTACAGCAACTGACCAAAGACTGCGACTACGGGAACTGACCAGAGACTGCGACTACGGGAACTGACCAGAGACTGCGACTACAGGAACCGACCAGAGACTACGACTACAGGAACTGACCAGAGAATGCGGCTCCATCTACAGGAACTGACCAGAGAATGCAGCTCCATCTACAGGAACTGACCAGGGACTGTGGCTGCGACTACAGGAACCGACCAAAGACTGCGGCTCCGTCAACAGGAACTGACCAGAGACTGCAGCTGCGACTACAGGAACTGACCAGAGACTGCGACTACAGGAACTGACCAGAGACTACGACTACAGGAACTGACCAGAGAATGCGGCTCCATCTACAGGAACTGACCAGGGACTGCGGCTGTGACTACAGGAACCGACCAGAGACTGCGGCTCCGTCAACAGGAACTGACCAGAGACTGCGGCTCCGTCTACAGGAACTGACCAGGGACTGCGGCTCCGACTACAGGAACTGACCAGAGACTGCGGATGCGACATACTACAGGAGATGATCAGGTAGCCATTTTTAGAATTCTAACTTTCAGCAATGCAGCTATACAGGGGGGTAAACAACATTGTCAGGGAGGGTTTAGCATAAAAATGAGTCTACAGGACGTGTGTATTGGCAGAAAGATCTACCTGGTCAGCGGGCTCACCTCCCGCTTAGAGATCTTGGGGCGGGGCTTTCACGGTAGGGACAGGGCTATCACAGTAGTGGGCAGGGCTTTCCGTGGTAGGGGGCAGGGCTCCCAGATGTACAGGGGAGGCACTCAGCACTCCCTCTCTGCTCTAAGCACATGCAGGCTACATGGGGTGGGGCAGGGCAGGGTCAGAGTGTCATCTGAGCTCCTGGCCCCGCCCCTCCCTGCTGACAGAGCCTCCCTCAGCCCAAGCCAAGCCCAACAGCCTGGGCCGGTGCACCCCGGTGGTCGGACGGTGTAACAGCAGCCTCAGGCAGCACACAACAACAGCGTGTGTGAGTCAGTGTGGCGATGTAGTTGAAGCACACATAACATTACTACTTCTGCACTGATGCTCTGGGTGGGTTTCAACCCCCAACCCCCCTTATCTACATCCCTGATTGTCATCTATCAGCCAGTATCTTTCAGGGAGAGGCTCCCCATCCCCCTCCCAGGTCACAGCGCTCTCTTCTCCAGAGAACTGGACACTCACAGCCATCTCCTCACCCAGCCGGCCCCCCGGTACTGGTGATGTTGGAGATGAGAACCGGATCTGGAGAAGGACAATCACCATCAGACACAGGTCACCAATACAGAGCCCAGATACATGGAATAGATTGCTAGCTCTTCTACACACCCTGATCACTAATTTCCCATCTTATAGTTACATAGTTACATAGTAGGTGAGGTTGGAAAAAGACACAAGTCCATCAAGTCCAACCTATGTGAGTGATTATGTGTCAGTATTGCATTGTATATCCCTGTATGTTGTGGTAATTCAGGTGCTTATCTAATAGTTTCTTGAAGCTATCAATGCTCCCCGCTGAGACCACCGCCTGTGGAAGGGAATTTCACATCCTTGCCGCTCTTACAGTAAAGAACCCTCTACGTAGTTTAAGATTAAACCTCTTTTCTTCTAATTTTAATGAGTGGCCACAAGTCTTGGTAAACTCTCTTCTGCAAAAAAGTTTTATCCCTATTGAGGGGTCACAATTCCGGTATTTGTAAATTGAAATCATATCCCCTCTCAAGCGTCTCTTCTCCAGAGAGAATAAGTTCAGTGCTCGCAACCTTTCCTCATAACTAAGATCCTCCAGACCCTTTATTAGCTTTGTTGCCCTTCTTTGTACTCGCTCCATTTCCAGTACATCCTTCCTGAGGACTGGTGCCCAGAACTGGACCGCATACTCTAGGTGCGGCCGGACCAGAGTCTTGTAGAGTGGGAGAATTATCGTTTTATCTCTGGAGTTGATCCCCCTTTTAATGCATGCCAATATTCTGTTTGCTTTGTTAGCAGCAGCTTGGCATTGCATGCCATTGCTGAGCCTATCATCTACTAGGACCCCCAGGTCCTTTTCCATCCTAGATTCCCCCAGAGGTTCTCCCCCCAGTGTATAGATTGCATTCATATTTTTGCCACCCAAATGCATTATTTTACATTTTTCTACATTGAACCTCATTTGCCATGTAGTCACCCACCCCATTAATTTGTTCAGGTCTTTTTGCAAGATTTCCACATCCTGCGGAGAAGTTATTGCCCTGCTTAGCTTAGTATCGTCTGCAAATCCAGAGATTGAACTGTTTATCCCATCCTCCAGATCGTTTATGAACAAATTAAATAGGATTGGTCCCAGCACAGAACCTTGGGGAACCCCACTACCCACCCCTGACCATTCTGAGTACTCCCCATTTATCACCACCCTCTGAACTCGCCCTTGTAGCCAGTTTTCAATCCATGTACTCACCCTATGGTCCATGCCAACAGACCTTATTTTGTACAGTAAACGTTTATGGGGAACTGTGTCAAATGCTTTTGCAAAATCCAGATACACCACGTCTACAGGCCTTCCTTTATCTAGATGGCAACTCACCTCCTCATAGAAGGTTAATAGATTGGTTTGGCAAGAACGATTCTTCATGAATCCATGCTGATTACTGCTAATGATATCGTTCGTATTACTAAAATCTTGTATATAGTCCCTTATCATCCCCTCCAAGAGTTTACATACTATCGATGTTAGGCTAACTGGTCTGTAATTCCCAGGGATGTATTTTGGGCCCTTTTTAAATATAGGTGCTACATTGGCTTTTTAAAGTGCTTCTCTAATACACTGCAATTTAATAGTCTTTAGACATGGTGGCGGCATTAGCTTTCTTTTTTCAGCCCCCCATAGATTACATGGGGGATGATGAGACTGGTAGTTTACAGAAAGAGAATAAGGTTGCTAGTGATTTCTGTTCAGCTTACAGTAAATGACAAGGACTCTCCACTTCCTGCACTTGCTGAAAATGTTCATAGCTTGAAAAAAACAACAACAAAAAAATGAGGCACCTTATTTAAGGACCGATAAGAGCATCATAGGCTATTTCATGGGTACGGGAGGTTCCCAGCTGACCTACGGGGCCTGGTACTAAATATTTTGGGGGGGCAGTAAAATAATGACCCCCCCGCAAGGGGAGAAGTATGGAAAGCCACAAGCACCCCCCTCACCGTGCTCTAATCATGTGCTTCAAAAAAAGAAATAAAACCCCATTGAAATCCATGTGTCTGACACCCTGCATGTAGATTAGGGGCCGGGCTCATGGATTAGGGGGCGGTGCCTCTGTGCCCTGTATGGATGGGATGCCACTGCAGCTAACACTTCCCAGATCACATAACCAGAAGTGGAAGTGCTCAATACTGGAAGCCGAGGAGAAAACAGGACCATGAAATGGAAAAAAGGGAAGAGGAGTGATCCAGGCAGAGAGGGGGCAATAGGTAAGTTCTATATGGTAGTGGGGAGGGGTGTAGAGATCAGTAAGGGGGGCAGAGATGAGGAGGACAGACTGGCCTGTTGGGCTTATGTCTCCTCTGGCCCTGGAGAAAGTCGAGCTGTTTGTGGACATAATGTTGATATCAGAGGTCAGAGGAGAATGGGCAGACTGGTTCCAGATGATAGAAAGACAACAGTCACCCAAAGTATGCAGAATACCATCTCTGAATGCACAACACATGGAACCTTGAAGCAGATGGGCTAAAGCAGCAGAAGACCACACCGGGTGCCACTCCTGTCAGATAAGAACAGGAAACTGAGGCTACAATTCACACAGGATCACCAAAATTGGACAATAGAAGATTGGAAAATCATTGCCTGATCTGATGAGTCTGGATTTCAGCTGCAACATTCAGATGTTGGGTCAGAATTTGATGCATGGATCCATCCTGCCTTGTATCACCGGTTCAGGCTGGTGGTGGGGTGTAATGGTGGGGGGGATATTTTTTTGGCACATTTTGGGCCCCTTAGTACCAATTGAGCATGGTTTAAAAGCCACGTTCTACCTGAGTATTGTTGCTGACCATGTCCATCCCTTTATGACTACAGTGTCCCCATCTTCTGATGGCTCCTTCCAGCAGGATAATGCACCATGTCACAAAGCTCCAATCAACTCACCACTGGACAATGAGGTCCCTGTACTCCAATGGCCTCCACACTCAGCACATCTCATCCAATAGAGCACCTTTGGCATGTGGTGGAATGGGAGATTGGCATCATGGATGTGCAGCCGACAACCCGGTACTAGTAAGGTGTACCTAATAAAGTGTCCAGTGAGTGTATATACTCCATTCCTCTCCAGGCTGTACACTGCGCTGTATGTTGTATATTTCATACCTCTCACTGTTTGTCACAAACCCTCTGGGGCCTGGAATAGGGACACGATGCCCACACCCCTCCAGTGTTATACTGAGGAGGACAGATGGGGAGATATCAGTGGGGAATACTGGAAATCTGTTATATGAAGAACTCATTTCCTCTCCTCACTCATCCTGTATAATAGACACTTCTTCCCCCATAGAGTACAATGCAGTGTAGAGAAGTGTGATGTAGTATATGGACTCTTACCCAGAACACGGATCTCTGTAGAGGATATTCGATATTCTGGAATATCGTAACACCAGACCTCATACACACAGGAATCATCCTTCCTGACATGTGTCAGCTTCCAGCAGCCGCTCCCTGTGTGCAGCCGGAGTCTGGAGTCATGAGATTTAGTGTGATTGAAATAACAGTGATTTTCCAGCAATGTCCTATCCTCTCCTCCACATTTTCTGTACAGCTCTACAGTAACATCATCCTCAGGACATTTCATATTACAGTCAGTGATGTCTGATCCGCTCTGTACATACACCGTTCCTGATGACACCGATATGATCATCATACACAGGAGACCTGGGAGGAGAAGACAGATCAGAAATGTGAGCAGAACTTTCATAGTGTCCCTAAACTCCAAATGCAATTTCTAGAATCCCAGCAGAGAAGAGGAACATAAACACAATGCTCATCCCAAAGCCTCATCAGCTCCAGTTCTTTGTGTGTCCATTTCTATTGATGTCATTGTCATGGCCAACTGAGGACTACTGATCACTGATAGGAGATCTATAGACTTAGAGGGCTGAAGCAAGAAACAAATTACAGATGTATGGTGGGGAATGGAGAGACGGTTCCAGTAAATGAAGATCTGATCCTGTGACCAGAGCAGTTATTACTGATAGGATTGGGATTTCTAAATGCAAAAGATATATTAATGAAGGGAAAAAGGTTGAGGACTGACCTGGAACCATGTAAAATCCATAGGCCTCATGTAAGCTCAGGACTACAGTATAACAGCCACCCGGGAAGTCCACAGAAGTGATCGGAGACCCTCCAGGACTATCCCAGATGTGTTCTGCGGCAGAACAATCAGGGTTCCAGAAGTTGCACTTGCAAGTGGGCCCTGGAGTTCCTGCACTGTGGGGGGGGGGCAATGCAGTGTTTCCAGCCTCCTATTATCCCTGTGACAGTTCAAGAAAACAGACTGATTTCTCCCATCCATAGGATGATACTCCTCCTAAACCTCCTCCTCCTCCCTGGCCCGCCCACTCAATGTGCACTTGCATAGTTGCCAACATTGTAAAAAAAAAAAGTGGCACACTTTTGTGGCTGTAGGCGGAGCTGTACAATAATTAGGGGGTGGGGCATTCGTTTGTAGGTGTGGCTTATGGAAAATATACAAATGCGGCGTGCGAAGCGCGTCGGGGCGAAAAACGGGCCTGGTTTACATGACATAGTGGGCGTGGCTTAAATGGCGTGGCTCAAGAGGGTGTGGTTAGAGTCTGAGATGAATGAGGGATGGAGAGGGAGAGAGGGGGAGAGGGATTAGAGGGGGAGAGGGAAATGACAGGACAGCAGCCCCAGATCCTACACAATAAAAATATGTGTATTCTAGAAAGTTTAACAATCAGCAGATAAAGATACTCCAAACACCTGGTGTTATCACTTCAATCATCCCGGCAAAATGGTTGTTATGGTGTCAGGATGATTGAAGTGCATTATTTCTATTATTACATTGTAATATAAAATGAAATCATTTAACTCACCATAATGCCGAATCAGTGGGATCCCTGAGCGTGTCACTAGCCACGTCGCCTGCCACCAGCCATCTGTCCTTGCGTCAGATGTCCCAGCAGAGTCCGTCCTTGCATCAGGTGCCCCCAGCGGAGCCCCCCTTACATCAGATGTCCCCAGCAGAGCCCCCTCACACCAGGAGTCCCCAGCGGAGCCCCCCTCACACCAGGAGTCCCCAGCGGAGCCCCCCTCACATCAGGTGTCCCCGGCGGAGCCCCCCCTCACATCAGGAGTCCCCGGCGGAGCCCCCCTCACATCAGGTGTCCCCGGCGGAGCCCCCCTCACATCAGGAGTCCCCAGCGGAGCCCCCCTCACATCAGGTGTCCCCAGCGGAGCTCCCCCTCACATCAGGAGTCCCCGGCGGAGCCCCCCCTCACATCAGGTGTCCTCGGTGGAGCTCCCCCTCACATCAGGTGTCCCCGGCGGAGCTCCCCTTCACATCAGGTGTCCCCGGCGGAGCTCCCCCTCACATCAGGTGTCCCCAGCGGAGCTCCCCCTCACATCAGGTGTCCCCGGCGGAGCTCCCCCTCACATCAGGTGTCCCCGGCGGAGCCCCCCTCACATCAGGTGTCCCCGGCAGAGCCCCCCTCACATCAGGTGTCCCCGGCAGAGCCCCCCTCACATTAGGTGTCCCCGGCGGAGCCCCCCTCACATCAGGTGTCCCCGGCGGAGCCCCCCTCACATCAGGTGTCCCCAGCGGAGCTCCCCCTCACATCAGGTGTCCCCAGCAGAGCTCCCCCTCACATCAGGTGTCCCCGGCGGAGCTCCCCCTCACATCAGGTGTCCCCGGCGGAGCCCCCCTCACATCAGGTGTCCCCGGCAGAGCCCCCCCTCACATCAGGTGTCCCCAGCAGAGCCCCCCTCACATCAGGTGTCCCCGGCAGAGCCCCCCCTCACATTAGGTGTCCCCAGCGGAGCCCCCCTCACATTAGGTGTCCCCGGCAGAGCCCCCCCTCACATTAGATGTCCCCGGCAGAGCCCCCCCGCACATTAGGTGTCCCCAGTGGAGCCCCCCTCACATCAGGTGTCCCCAGTGGCGCCCCCTTGCATCAGGTGTGTGTCCCCAGTGGAGCCCCCTTGCATCAGGTGTGTGTCCCCAGTGGAGCCCCCCTTGCATCAGGTGTGTGTCCCCAAAGGAGCCCCCCTCACATCAGGAGTCCCACAGCGGTGCGCCTCCCCCCACCTCAGAGGTGTCCTAGTAGTCACGTGTCCGCAGCATGGCTAGTATCAGACAGGAAGACGGCTGGGGGGGCTAGACGGAGCTCCTGCGTCGCTGCCCACCCTCCGCCCTGCTCCACCTCACCCCGCCTACCCCCCAGCCCTGCTGCCAGTCTGATATGGAAAGGGGCGGGGGGTAGGTGGGGTGAGGCGGAGCGGGGCGGAGGGTGGGCGGTGACGCAGGAGCTCCGTCTAGCCCCCCAGCCATCTTCCTGAACTTCATCAAAATTTCTTGGGACATTTCCCGGGACACCAGAAATTCGGGAATTGGGCCCAAGTCCCGGGAATGTCCCGGGAAATCCGGAACAGTTGGCAAGTATGCACTTGAGATATGAAGAACAGCAATCAGCAGTTCCAAGCTGTGTGAACTTCCAAAAGGGTATGTTCCAATGTGGCAGATGTCATATCTGCAAATTCGTGGACAAGACAGACATGTTCGCCAACTCTGACGGCACAAAACAATACAAAATCCACCATTTTATTAACTGCCGGTCAACAAGAGTCATATATATGCTAACGTGCCCATGTGGTCTTATCTACGTGGACAAGACCAAAAGACAGCTCAAGGTCAGAGTTGGCAAACATGTCCAAAGTATACTAAACAAGGATGACGATAGACCACTATCATTACATTTTTTGGAGAAACATGATGGCGACCCCAGTGGTCTCAAATGTAAAGGAATTTACAAATTAAACTTGCCCCCAAGGAGAAGGGATTTTGACAAAGTGCTATATCAAAAGGAAAAAATGTGGATATTCATGTTAAAAAGTATGCAGCCACTAGGCCTGAACAATGAATGTAACTTATCGTTTTTTTTGGAACAATAAGAGATGCCCCATATTGAGTAAATGCCCCTTTATTATGAGCTCTGCTGACATCAAGAGGAATCCTTCATGTATTGGGGCTGTGGTAGTGGTTCTTCTGACCACTATTTAAATAAGGTCTATTTGGGGGTAATAAACATGACCAGGGATATGCTGTCTAAATCTTCACATCAGCTGATATTTTGCTTAACCCTCCACATGAGAGCTCCTTATCCACTTTTTTGAGTTACTTCTGTTATTTATAATATCCACAATAGTATCCAACTAAACCAGCAATGATGTTCCACATATATATTTATAAGTATGACATGCGAACATGAGCTATATTGGCTTATGAAATTGCTACTTTGATATTTATCCTGGGCAACTAATGGAATTGTAGCTGATTTTGAAACCTAATAACTTTGTTTCTAAACTTCTTTATAATTAAGCGGTTTCACTTTACCCAGGCTTTTGTATGTCTCTTAAATAGAAAGGGCAATCTCTTTTATGCCTAGGTCTTGAGATGATCTTAGGTTTATATAGGGTTAACTCAGAGTGCTCCTCTGCACATGTATGTGTGTGTATGGATGAATGATACCAAGAATGATTAAAGCATAGTGTGTTGTTGATCTGCTGTAATTAATTGACACTTGATTGAGATGATGATTTAAACCTGGCCAACACACTAATGCGCATGCTCTGAGGAAGCTAATTAATTAGCGAAACATGTAAGCATCAGTATCTGGTATCTGTGAGGAGGATTCATGGATGACCACCTATTCACCTACTGGAATGCCTCTAAACCTCTTCGCATTCCTCCGACCAAATGCCAGCATCAGAGCCTGACATCTGCAGCCCATACAGCGGATACTTCAAGTGTATTACTGACGAGAACTTGAATCTATACAAACAGCTGATTACAGCAAGCATCGTGAAAGCAGGAAGCCGCGCTGTGTCCATCAAGTGGGATCCCGTTCTCCAGCATTAGTGACAGCCACTAAGAGATCGTGCAGATCTCTCCTGAATGCTGGTGTCTTGCCGAATAAGTTCCCTCGGCGGATAAGTTCCCCCCTGTACTGCGCATAGAATAGACAATGTTCACAGTGTGAATTGGAAGCTGCAACTGTCACAAGCTGGTTTTATGGAAACGATATGGAAATGCTACACCACACCTGCACTTTACATAATCTATAAGATTGTTACATCTGTGGCTAAACTATCGGTGATCGGATGTGTCTATCACTATAAGACTATGCCAGTCATCATTATTGACTAATTTTCCCTTGATCACCTGATGACTTTACCCCCAATTCAAACAGATTGTATGATCAATCAATATCTATTGGTGTATGGGTGTGTGTGAGAATGAGAGTTGTATGAGGTTATTAAGAAAATGGTGGCCACCTTTTCCTCCTCCAAACTTTAGGTCTTTTAAATGTGTACTGGGAATAGGGCTGTAGTTTAATAGTCATTTATATTCATTGAATTTACTTTTGGATAGTCTTAAATAAAGATTTATACCTATATCACTGAATTCTCTGACATTGATTCAGTGAAAGTTGTGATGACCTCTCCATGCAAAATTCCTTCAGCTGCAAGATGTTGGTGGGTTTCCTTCCACTGACTACCTATTTCAAAATCCCCCCTACAAATATTAAATGGGAATAAAATCAGGAGAAAACGTGTTCTGACAAAATGAGCAACCTGGCAGAATGTGCAACCTGCATGTATACACCACTGGGATCAGATATTATATCTCTGTATACTGATCACATCTATTCCTATATACTGATCTCCATGTATACACCGCTGGGATCACATATTATATCTCTATACAGATCACATCTATTCCTATATACTGATCTCCATGTATACACCGCTGGGATCACACATTATATCTCTGTATACAGATCACATCTATTCCTATATACTGATCTCCATGTATACACCACTGGGATCAGATATTATATCTCTGTATACAGATCACATCTATTCCTATATACTGATCTCCATGTATACACCGCTGGGATCACATATTATATCTCTATACAGATCACATCTATTCCTATATACTGATCTCCATGTATACACCGCTGGGATCACACATTATATCTCTGTATACAGATCACATCTATTCCTATATACTGATCTCCATGTATACACCGCTGGGATCACACATTATATCTCTGTATACAGATCACATCTATTCTATATACTGATCTCCATGTATACACCGCTGGGATCAGATATTATATCTCTGTATAGAGATCACATCTATTCCTATATACTGATCTCCATGTATACACCGCTGGGATCAGATATTATATCTCTGTATACAGATCACATCTATTCCTATATACTGATCTCCATGTATACACCGCTGGGATCACATATTATATCTCTGTATACAGATCACATCTATTCCTATATACTGATCTCCATGTATACACCGCTGGGATCACATATTATATATCTCTGTATACAGATCACATCTATTCCTATATACTGATCTCCATGTATACACCGCTGGGATCACACATTATATCTCTGTATACAGATCACATCTATTCCTATATACTGATCTCCATGTATACACCGCTGGGATCACATATTATATCTCTGTATACAGATCATATCTATTCCTATATACTGATCTCCATGTATATATTGCTGGGATCTGTAGTAGGATTTTATATAAACCCATGTATTTCATATTATTCATATTTATTTTCATGTGTTATTAATATCAGTAGTAGTAGTATCAGTAGTAGTATCAATAGCAATAGTAGTAGTAGTATTAATATCAGTAGTATATCAGTAGTAGTAGTATCAATATCAATAGTACTAGTAGTAATATCAATAGTAGTATCAATAGCAATAGTAGTAGAAGTATCAATATCATTAGTAGTAGTAGTAGTAGTAATATTATTTACAGCCAGACATTACCTTTCCATCGTATCATCATCAGAGATCTCTCTGCTCCTCAGTCGTGTTGTCTCTCATATGGAGACAGTTTCATTGTAAGAAGTAATATGAAGTTTGAAGTAGAGGATGACGTATAGGGGTGGAGTGGGGGAGGAGCGTGTTCATATGAATGTTATGCCTGAAGCCGCCGATACTGTGACATCTAGGTACTATACTATGTGCTGAGATAGCCCATGGCATGGAACAGAAATATCATTCGCAGGACAGAAGATAATTCCATATTTGTGCAATACTTGGTGTAGTGATCAGTTCTATTAGATATCCATGTATTGTGATTGGCATTTCTTCCTCTTTTCAGTCCCAGCCCTGAGCATACATGATAGGAGAGATCTGGATTTCTATAGTACATCTCACCATGGAAATGTCCTCTGTCCCCCTCCAGTCTCTCTATAATATATCTCACCATAGAAGTGTCTTCTGCTCCCCTCCAGTCTCTCTATAATATATCTCACCATAGAAGTGTCTTCTGCCCCCCCCCTCCAGTCTCTCTATAATATATCTCACCATGGAGGTGTCTTCTGCTCCCCTCTTGTCTCTCTATAATATATCTCACCATGGAAGTGTCTTCTGCCCCCCTCCTGTCTCTCTATAATATATCTCACCATGGAGGTGTCTTCTGCTCCCCTCCTGTCTCTCTATAATATATCTCACCATAGAAGTGTCTTCTGCTCCCCTCCTGTCTCTCTATAATATATCTCACCATGGAGGTGTCTTCTGCTCCCCTCCTGTCTCTCTATAATATATCTCACCATGGAGGTGTCTTCTGCCCCCCCCCTCCTGTCTCTCTATAATATATCTCACCATGGAGGTGTCTTCTGCTCCCCTCTTGTCTCTCTATAATATATCTCACCATGGAGGTGTCTTCTGCCCCCCTCCTGTCTCTCTATAATATATCTCACCATGGAAGTGTCTTCTGCCCCCCTCCTGTCTCTCTATAATATATCTCACCATGGAGGTGTCTTCTGCCCCCCCTCCTGTCTCTCTATAATATATCTCACCATAGAAGTGTCTTCTGCTCCCCTCCTGTCTCTCTATAATATATCTCACCATGGAGGTGTCTTCTGCTCCCCTCTTGTCTCTCTATAATATATCTCACCATGGAAGTGTCCTCTGCTCCCCTCTTGTCTCTCTATAATATATCTCACCATGGAGGTGTCTTCTGCTCCCCCCTGTCTCTCTATAATATATCTCACCATGGAGGTGTCTTCTGCTCCCCTCCTGTCTCTCTATAATATATAATATAGCAAAGTTTTGTGATCATTTTTTTCTCTGCTCGGCTGGCTCAACTGCAACACGCTGATTGTCGGGGGGCAACAGTCAGGCCCCTGGAGACAGGCGGGCCCCTTACAGGTGTAATTCCTGTACCCCCCTGATGGCGGCCCTGCACAGCACAGAGCACACAGCACAAAGCATAATGCACACAACATAAAGCATACAGCACACAGTATAGAGCACACAACACAAAGCACAGAGCACACAAGATAAAGCATAGAGCACAAAGCATAGAACACACAAGACACAACACAGAACACACAGCACAGAGCACAGAGCACACAACACAAAGCAGAGAGCATACAGCACACAACAAAGCATACAACGCACAGAACAGAGCACAAAGCATACAGCATAGAGCACACAACACAGAGCACAGAGCACACAACACAAAGCAGAGAGCATACAGCACACAACAAAGCATACAGAACACAGTACAGAGCATACAACGCACAGAACAGAGCACACAGTACAGAGCACAAAGCATACAGCATAGAGCACACAACACAGAGCACACAGAACATAAAGCATAGAGCACACAACTCAAAGCATAGAGCACACAGCACACAACATAAAGCACACAGCACACAGCACACAGCACACAGCACACAGCACACAGCACACAACACAGAGCACACAGCACACAACATAAAGCGTACAGCACACAGTACAGAGCAGACAACATAAAGCATAAAGCATAGAGCACACAGCACACAGCACACAACACAAAGCATAGAGCACAGAGCACACAACACAGAGCACACAACAACAAGCATACAGCACACATCATAAAGCATACAGCACACAGTACAGAGCATACAGCACAGAGCACACAACATAAAGCACAGAGCACACAGTACAGAGCACACAATACAAAGCATAGAGCACACAGTAAAGAGAACACAGCACAAAGCATAGAGCACAAAGCACAGAGCACACATCACACAACACAAATCATAGAGCACACAACACAGAGCACACAAAGAATAGAGCACACAACACAAAGCACAGAGCACATAGCACACAGTACAGAGTACAGAGCACACAGTACAGAGCACACAACACAAAGCACAGAGCACACAACACAGAGCACACAGCACACAACACAGAGCACACAGCACATAACATAAAGCATACAGCACGCAGTACAGAGCACACAACATTAAGCATAGAGCACAGAGCACACAGTACAGAGTACACAGCACACAACACAAAGCATAGAGCACAGAGCACACAACACAGAGCACACAACATAAAGCATACAGCACACAGTACAGAGCATACAGCACAGAGCACACATCATAAAGCATACAGCACACACAGTACAGAGCACACAACATAAAGCACACAGTACAAAGCATAGAGCACACAGTACAGAGAACACAGCACAAAGCATAGAGCACAAAGCACACAGTACAGAGCACACAGCACAAAGCACAGAGCACACAGAACATAAAGCACAGAGCACACAGCATAGAGCACACAACACATAGCACACAGTACAGAGCACACAGCACACAATACAGACCACACAGTACTTGATAAACACCCGTATAACTGTAATAGAACATGCCATGGGTAAAACCATATTTCAGGGTTTACTAATCAAATAATTAATTCAATAATATTTAATAATATCTTTTCATGTGACAACACTGAATAAATGACACACTACAATGTAAAGTAGTGAGTGTACAGCTTGTATAACAGTGTAAATTTGCTGTCCCCTCAAAACACCTCACACAGTCATTAATGTCTAAACCGCTGAAAACAAAAGTGAGTACACCCCTAATTGAAAATGTCCAAACTGGGCCCAAAGTGTCAATATTTTGTGTGGCCACCATTATTTTCCAGCACTGCCTTAACCCTCTTGGGCATGGAGTTCACCAGAGCTTCACAGGTTGTCACTGGAGTCCTCTTCCACTCCTCCATGATGACATCACGGAGCTGGTAGATGTTAGAGACCTTTGCGCTCCTCCACCTTCCATTTGAGGATGCCCCACAGATGATCAATAGGGTTTAGGTCTGGAGACATGCTTGGCCAGTCCATCACCTTTACCCTCAGATTCTTTAGCAAGACAGTGGTCGTGTAGGAGGTGTGTTTGGGGTCGTTATGTTGGAATACTGCCCTGCGGCCCAGTCTCTGAAAGGAGGGGATCATGTCACAGTACATGTTGGCATTCATGGTTGTCTCAATGAACTGTAGCTCCCCAGTGCCGGGAGTACTCACGAAGCCCCAGACTATAGCTCAGCGAAGCTGGCCCCCCTACAATTAGCACAAATAAAAACTCAAGTGTGTTTTTTAGTGCTACGTTTGTGCTGTTTTGTGCCGTAAAAATTTAAATTTGTACTGCTTTTATTTTGAAGATATTAGCAATTGTTTTTTCCAGACTATGACATCACCTAGCCCCCCCTACAACAGCCAAATGGAACAAAACCGGTCTCGTTGGTTAGTGCTACGTTTGTGCTGTTTTGTGCTGTTTAAATTTCTGTTCTATCTGTTATCGTTTTTGCATTATTAATGATTTATTAAAGGTCACCAAAGGTCACTCAGCCCCCCTACAATGCCCAAATGACACGGAACTGGTCTCGTTGGTTAGTGCTACGTTTGTGCTGGTTTGTGCTGCTAAAATTTTTATTAGTGTTGTTATGTTTTTTAAGTTATAACAGTTTTTTTTTTTTTTTTTTCAAACCCCACTCACTTTGCCCCCCCTACAATCAGCACAAATAAAAACTCAAGTGTATTTCTTTAGTGCTACGTTTGTGCTGGTTTGTGCTGCTAAAATTTTTATTTGTGCTGTTATGGTTTTTAAGTTATAACTTTTTTTTTAACCCCACCCACTTTGCCCCGCCCCTACAATCAGCACAAATGAAAACTCAAGTGTATTTCTTTAGTGCTACGTTTGTGCTGGTTTGTGCTGCTAAAATTTTTATTTGTGCTGTTATGGTTTTTAAGTTATAACTTTTTTTTTTTAACCCCACCCACTTTGCCCCGCCCCTACAATCAGCACAAATGAAAACTCAAGTGTGTCTCTTTAGTGCTACGTTTGTGCTGTTTAATATTTTTGTTCTATCTTTTATCGTTTTTGCGTTATTAAAAATTTATTAAAGGTCACTAAAGGTCACTGAGCCCCCCTACAACACCCAAAAGACACGAAATTGGGCTGGTTGGTTAGTGCCTCATTTGTGCTGTTTTGTGCTGCTAACATTTTTATTTGTGCTGTTATGGTTTTTTAGTTATAACAGCTTGTTTATATTTGATAACACCCCACCCACTTTGCACCCCATATTATTAAATCTTAAAAACAAACATACTATTTGTTAGTGCTACCTTTGTGCTTTTTTGTGTCATAAAAATAAAAATTTTTGCTGCTTTTATTTTTTTTTATATCTATTTTTTTAAGGTACCGTATATACTCATGTATAAGTCGAATTTTTCAGCCCCTTTTTTGGGGCTGCCCCCCTTGACTTATACACGAGTCACCGCCGTCTGCCTACATGATCAGCGTGTCATGCAGGCAGACGGCTGCCAGCGTGTGCTGCATACCAATCAAGAACGGCTCTCGGCTCTCACAGTTCAAAAGCCACGCCTCCTCGTCTGTGATAGGAAGTCAGTGTACAGCCTATCAGGGACATTCTCTCATCCTCATCTGTGGTATGAGGATGAGAGAATGTTTGTGATAGGCTGACAGCTGACTTCTGGGAAATGGAGTTTTCTGCCTATCATGGACGACGAGGAGGCGCGGCTTTTGAACAGTGAATGGCCACCGAATAGGATTAGCACACGCTGATCGGTGCAGAGCGGCACACGGAGGCATGCACAGGACACAGGTAGGATGCACAAAGACAAATGCACACAGACACATACACATGACCATATACACATGACACAGGTACATATACACAGGACACAGGTACATATACACATGACACAGGTACATATACACATGACACATGAACATATACACATGACACATGCACATATACACATGACACAGGACACAGGTAGAGGACACATGCACATATACACAGGTACAAGACACATGACACAGGTACAGGACACATGCACATATACACAGGACACATGACACATGCACATATACACAGGACACACGTACATGACACATGCACATATACACAGGACACAGGTACAGGACACATGACACATGCACATATACACAGGACACATGACACATGCACAGGACACAGGGAGGTATACAGCTGCAGATGGGCATTGTTGACCCTCTTTTTCCACTTACAGTAGCTGCTGCATTTCTCACCCTCGTCTTATACTCGGGTCAATAATTTTTTCCCATTTTTTTGGTGGTAAATTAGGGCCTCGACTTATACTCGGATCAACTTATACTCGAGTATATACGGTAATAGCAATTTGTTTTTTCCAGACGATGACATCACCCCGCCCTCTTGTCACGTACCTGGTTAGAAAGCAGCCATGGGAGCACAGCAGGGTATGAGTGCCTGTGATCAGTCCAGTAGATTGCGTGGTGGCAGCAGTCAGCAGGTGGATGTTGGAGCAGAACCGGCTAGTGGCAGATGAGCTGGCACTAGCTATTTGAAGTTGGCACCCCATCTTTGTAAAACCTGAATAAAAATATACTATTCGTTTGTGCCGCATTTGTGCTGATTTGTGCCGCAAAAATGAGCACTTGTGCTGCTTTGGTTTCGGAGATATTGTGCGCTATAGTTGCTGAAACCCCACCCACTTTGCACCCCATGTTGTTGAATTTTAAAAACCAACACACCATTCGTTTGTGCCGTGTTTCTGCTGGTTTGTGCCACAAAAATAAACTTTTGTCCCACTTAGAGATAGAGAGATATTGTGCGTGATAGCTATGTGAAGTTGGCACCCCATGTTTGTAAAACCTGAATAAAAACATACCATTCGTTTGTGCTGCGTTTGTGCCGCAAAAATGAGCATTTGTGTCAGTTCGGTTTCTGAGATATACATTCAATTTAATGTAAGCCCCACGCACTTTGCACCCCATGTTGCTGAATTTTAAAAACGAACACGCCATTCGTTTGTGCTGCATTTCTGCTGGTTTGTGCCGCAAAAATAAACTTTTGTGCTGCTTTGGTTTCGTAGATATTGTGTGTTATATTTGCCTAAACCCAGCGTCCAGAGGATCTCACAGCGTGGGTAGCAACTTGGATCCCATGCGGTTGCTGGACGAGATGGCAGACATGGACAGGCTGCTTTCCCAGCTCAGGGCGGAGGCGGCATCCAGAGGAGCGGAGTGGCTGCAGGAGCAGCCCTCATCTGTCCTGCAAGATCGAGCCTCTGGGTCAGGGACAGAGGGGGCAGGAGTCCGTACGAGCTCGGAGGTCTCGGCCCCTGGAGCACTTCTCTCCAGTCTCCTCCCCCAGAGCTCGGTGCCACATTGGGAGTCCCATGCAGGCCCCTTCAGGACTACCTGCAAAGCGATCGGCTGCGCCCGCGGGTGGTGCTCCTGGAAGGAATCCCCTTCACTGTTGGGGGGCAGGGCTTCTGGGGGTGTCTGTGTCTCTCCCTGGCCTGCCCAGCATCAGGATCAGGAACAGGTGGGCTCTTCCCCAGCGATGAGTCAGCGGGGCAGACCCTTGGCAGATGAATTGTGCTGCTACGGCCCCCAGGCCCTTTACCTCCATGGCCGGTGGCTCTCCCAGGACCAGCCAGCACCAGGTGATGTCAGAGGTACGGAGGAGCGACGGTGTGAGACCAGGGCTCTGGGCGCTCTGGTAAGGTGACCCAAAAATCAGTAGGTGGAGCCGGTGCAAGCAGGCGGGGCCAGCAGCTGCACAGATCCTCAGCATCCAGGGCCACTACTCCTGGGGTGCTGCTGGAGAGAGGAGACGTGGAGATAGATGAGAGATCGGAGGGCAAGTTGTCCACTTCAGAAGGGGAGGAGTTGGATAGACACCCTGCATCGATGGAGTCGGGACCTGCGGCTGGTGGGATCTTTCCTAGGCAGCCTGGTAAGTCTACTACTTCTTCTAACATGTCTGTGTTTTCTGCTGTTGATGATAATGTATGTCTAGGGGGGAGGGCCCTCTCCCGCATGGAGTTGGCAGCTCTGCGGTCTGATTTGCCCACGCTTTCTGCACCTTCTAGTGTGGACTGTGGTCACACCACATCTAGGTCAGATGAGGGGTTGCAGGGGTTCCTTTTGGGTTTGAGGGAGCTGGTACAGCTATTTGAACCAGAAACAAGTGCCCAAGCCATGCTGTCATCAGCGTGGATCCCGCCGGTGGGTGGGTCAGAAGCAACGAGGCTGGCTTCGATGTCCAGGGTTGATCCCCCTGCGGCGGCGGTGCCCGCCGCAGTTGCAATCGCGGCGCCGGGCCAGTCTGCAGCGGGGCACAAGTTGGCATTGAGGGATAGGGCTGAGTCATCGGGGGAGGCCATTACCAAACAGGATTCAGTCAGATTGGCCGACTTTGCGAAATGTGAGGTTTACATTTGTCTTGAGGGGCCTCTGGGTGCGCACCTGAAGCCGGAATTCCGCGAAAAAATTTGGAAGGGTGAGTATGTGGGGATATTCTCTCTGCTACCCCTGGAAAAATTTTATCTGTATAGGGTCAAGCCAGAGGAGAGCAAAAAGGAGGATGAAGAAAAACGGCTGCACAGGCTTATCCCACGGACTTTCCCTAAATGGCTGCAGGCTTTTGCCAATATGGCAAGTGTAGTTGGGGAGAAGAATTCAGAACATTGTTCGGCGCTCTTCTGTTATCTTGATGCCGTCAGGGAGACCTACAGGGTCTACGGGGAATCCGCATGGTTGAGGTATGACGAGCAGTTCCGGCAGCAGAGATCTTCCCGGCCGTCCTTGCAGTGGGACCACAATGACATTAGTTTGTGGATGCAACTTATGACCTCGGTGCGGGCCCCTAATCAGTTTTTTCCAGGGGGGGGGGCGGTGGCACATCTACCCCCGGGCAACCGACCGCAAAGAAAAGGGGTGTCTGCTGGCAGCATAATAAGGGCTCCTGCAAGTTTGGGGGTGCTTGCCGTTGCCAGCACGAGTGCTTCGGCTGCAGAGGTTTGCATCCCTTGTCCCGCTGCTTCAAACAGGGGAAGGGCCGTGCGGGCGAGTCTGTTAACAAAAGGGATGACGTTAGTGAGGGTGGAAAGATTGCGGCCTTTCCTCGATAGATATCCAGATCGGGAGGCTGCTTGGTTGTTAGGGGTGGGTTTCTCCAAATGCTTTTGCATACCTTGTTCGCTGACCTCTGTTCCACCAGTGTCCCAGAACTTGCATTCGGCCTTGCAACATCCTGCAGTGGTTTCTGAGAAATTGCAGAAGGAATTTGCGTTGGGCCGCATGTGTAGCCCTTTCCCCTCTACGCCTTTAGCGGATTTGGTGCTCTCGCCCCTGGGGGTCGTGCCTAAGAAGGACCATAAAGTGCGTTTTCACTGTGACAATCTTGGGGTGGTACAGGTCATCAACTGTGTCACAGCCTCGTCACCACCCGTGGTCCGACTTCTTCAGCACCTAATGTTACGTTGTCTACAGTTAAATGTTTTTCTTTGTGCTGTTCACCTCTCGGGAGTTGAGAACGGCTTAGCTGATGCATTGTCTTGCTTTCAGTGGGGCAGGTTCCAGGAGTTGGTGGAGCAACGCAGGGCCTCTTGTCCCGAATGGCTGTGGAGGGTTGCCTTGGGGTCGTCTCCGGATGGATCAGATGGTCAGTGCGTGACATGACGTGGGCAGCCTATAATAAATTATGGCAAGAGTGGTTATCTTTGCTGCAGCAGGCTGTGGTGGAGCAAGAGGGCCCGGAGGTGAGGTTGCTGGTCCTTTACTTTGTTTCAGGGAACCTTGAGGAGGGGGTGTTGGTGTCAGTCATGGAGCGGAAATTGGCAGGATTAGCATTTTTCTTCAAATTGCAGGGCTGTCGTGATTTCACAAAAGATTTTTGGGTCTGACAGGCTCTAAAGAGGTATCGTAGGTCTCAGAAGCGCAGGGATTCCAGGCACCCTGTTTCTTTTGATATTCTGCAAAATGTTTTAGCCCAGTTGGTTTCCCTGTGTTCCTCAGCCAAAAAGGTCTCTGTTTAAAACGGCCTTCTCTCTGGCTTTTTTTGTAGCTTTTCGGATTAGCGAACTAGTCAGCCCTTCCAAGAGGGTCCATGGGGTATGTTTGATCGGGAGGTCACCTGTGGGGAGGACAGGGCATCCCTGCTTTTATGATGGTCCAAAATGGATCAGGCTGGCAGGGGCAGAAGGGTTCAGATTTTTTCTGTGCCGGCTTTGCCCTTGTGTCCGGTGGGTGCTGTTAGTGAGTTCCTCACAGTGCGCCCGGATTTGGCTGGGTCATTTTTGTTACATGCAGACGGGTCTCCCTTGTTCAGATTTCAATTCATATCCATTTTCCGTAAATGTTTAAGGGCATTGGGTTTGGAGGAGAAAGAATTAATCTTGGACTCATTCCGAATTAGGGCGACCACGGAAGCCGCCAGGTGTAGGTTGGATGATGAAGCGGCCAAGCGTATTGGTAGGTGGGAATTGAAAAGGTTCCAGCTATATGTTCATCCTCATCTGTTGTCTGATTGGGGGTTGTCATTTTGTGAGTGCTCTGTGTTTTTAAGCCTGTGTTTGCATGCTTGTTTGGTGTTATTTGTGGTGTTGTTTCTTGTCTTTCAGGTGGTGTGATGGGCCTTGTCTGGATACTGGGCCACTCCTATGTGTTTTGTGGGGCCAGGCGAGCAGACATTAGGCTCAATGGTAGGCAACTAGGCAGGAAGCTTGTGTCCACTGGTTGGGGGTACCGGGCATGCTGTGGAGCAGAATGGTGCCGGAAGTGCATCGCTTTGCACGACCGGATAGACCGCCGAACATTCTGGTGCTACGCGTCGGCGGCAATGATTTAGGACTGAGGTCCATGTTGGACATCATTTGTGATGTCAAGTTAGATTTCCTGCGGCACCGCATGGCCTTCCCAGATATGCTCGTCGCGTGGTCCGACATCATTGCTCAGACAACTTGGCATGTGGCTAGGTCGGTGGAGCGGCTCAATAAGGCCCGCAGGAAGGTCAACAGGGAGGTAGGCAGATTTGTAGTTAGGAATGGGGGCCTGGTTATCTGGCATTTGGAACTGGAAAGGGATACTTGGGGATACCTTTTGAAGTGACGGGGTACACCTCAATGTGGTGGGAATTGATTTTTGGGCCCTGGGGTTGCAGGATGGTATTCAGAGAGCTTTGAGGGTGTGGAGGGGCACTCAAGTGTAAGATCTTCCCCTTGTGCGCTGTGGTGGAGGTTGGTCTTTGCTGGCGAATGAAGAAACCTCGGATAAGGAAGGATTCGGGACAGTGGTGTATTTAGGTTTTGTGCTGCCCTAGGCCTGACTAAACTTGTGTACCTCGACCCACTCTTTCCTGTCAATGCCATGCCCCTTCCTGTTTAAGACCCACCCTGTCATCTGTAAACCACACCCTTTCCTCTTTAGGCTGCACCTTTTCTTCTTAGAGCTCCACCTCTTTCTCTCTGTACATTAACCACCTCCCACCCGGCCACTGCACATAAACGGCCTGGTGGTCATTTCCTTGTCCTGAGTGGATGTTCAGGAACGTCCCTCAGAGCGGGTGCTAGCAGCACGGCTAGAAGGCGCGCTGCTGCTTGATCCTGTGATCATTATGATCACAGAATCCAGCTGAGCAGAGATCGGGATATATGGGTGCTGTGATCGGCCCTCCCGATCACGTGACGGCTGTGTCCAATCACAGCTGTCACAATGTAAACCGACGCATGTGTCTGTGACAGTTCTCCCCGCCGAGCTCAGTGCGGTGGGGGGGAGAGGGGGAATCTGCAGATCTGTGACAGCTCTCTGTGCGAGAATGATTTTACACAGAGAGCTGTTACAGATCTTCCCACAAACAGTACACCAAGCACCACTGTCACCCCTGTCCCCATACACATGTCTGTGTCCCCATAAAACATCTGTCTGTCCCCCATCACTGCCAACACCAAATAAACACTGATTTGGGTTATTTTTAGAAAGAAATGTAGCAGCATCATTTTTGGTCATAATGTATCAAAAGAAAAAATACTTATTTGCGAAATTTTATAACAAACTAAGAAAAATGCTTTTTTAAAAAAATTTTCAGTCTTTTTTTATTTGTAGCGTAAAAAATAAAATCCCAGCGGTGATTAAATACCACCAAAGAAAAGTTCTATTTGTGTAAAAAAATGATAAAAATGTAATTTGAGTACAATGTAGCATGACCGTGCAATTGTCATTCAAAGTGTGACAGCGCTGAAAGCTAAAAGTTGGTCTGGGAAGGAGGGGGGTGAAAGTGCCCAGTATTGAAGTGGTTAAAAGTGGGTACCAAGTGCAGCCTCATCGGTGCCCATCAAAGCAGCCTCATCGGTGCCCATCAAAGCAGCCTCATTGGTGCCCATCAAAGCTGCTTCATCAGTGCCCATCAAAGCTGCCTCATCAGTGCCCATCAATGCAGCCTCATTAGTGCCCATCAAAGCAGCCTCATTAGTGCTCATCAGTGCAGCCTCGTCAGTGCCCATCAGCGCAGCCATCTCAGTACCCATCAGTGCAGCCTCATTAGTACCCATCAATGCAGCCTCATCAGTGCCCATCAATGCAGCCTCATCAGTGCATGGAGAACAGGGATGCACAGCATTCCTGCGCGATCCGAGGCCGGTTCCAGTGTGAACTGAGCCTAAGCCTAGGTTCACATTGGAGCAATTTGTCATGCAATTTGAGAGATCAAATCGCATGACAATTCGCAGGCTATTGGAGGCAATGGCACTGTTCCATTTGCCTCCACTGATTTTGCAGCGTCGCTCCGATTTGCAAAAGTAGTTTCTGTACTACTTTTGCCGATTTCAGGTGCGACTTCAATAGACATCTGTGTATGAAGCCACACAAATGTCTATCAAGTAGCACCTGAAATCGCGCTGACCTTGCTACTTTGAAATCGCGCTACTTCAAGTGAAGTAGCGCGATTTCAAAGTAGCATCAATGTGAACCAGGGCTTAGAGATACAAGTAGCTATGAAAGGTTAACCACATATACAAGCAGACACTAAGGTGTTAAATGTCATTGATTCCAGAAGCACCAGCCTGCAGATATTGAGCTGTAAAGAGTTAACCATATATGTAAGCAGCAGTGTACATGTGCCCATTGAAGCACAGCAAGGACACCATGGAGGTGTCTTCTGCTCCCTTCCTGTCTCTCTATAATATATCTCACCATGGAGGTGTCTTCTGCTCCCCTCCTGTCTCTCTATAATATATCTCACCATGGAGGTGTCTTCTGCTCCCCTCCTGTCTCTCTATAATATATCTCACCATGGAGGTGTCTTCTGCTCCCCTCCTGTCTCTCTATAATATATCTCACCATGGAGGTGTCTTCTGCTCCCCTCCTGTCTCTCTATAATATATCTCACCATGGAGGTGTCTTCTGCTCCCCTCCTGTCTCTCTATGATATATCTCACCATGGAAGTGTCTGATGCTCCCCTCCTGTCTCTCTATAATATATCTCACCATGGAGGTGTTTTCTGCTCCCCTCCAGTCTCTCTATAATATATCTCACCATGGAAGTGTCTTCTGCTCCACCAGTCTCTCTATAATGTATTTCACCATGGAGGCATCTTCTGCTCCTCTCCTGTCTCTATAATATATTTCACCATGGAAGTGTCCTCTGCTCCCCTCCTGTCTCTCTATAATATATTTCACCATGGAAGTGTCCTCTGCTCCCCTCTTGTCTCTCTATAATATATCTCACCATGGAGGTGTCTTCTGCTCCTCTCCTGTCTCTCTATAATATATCTCACCATGGAGGTGTCTTCTGCTCCCCTCCTGTCTCCCTATAATATATCTCACCATGGAGGTGTCTTCTGCTCCCCTCCTGTCTCTCTATAATATATCTCATATCTGCTCCCCTCCTGTATTTCCCAATGGAAGAGTCTGCTGCTCATGTCTGGTCCCTCTATATTTTACAATGGAAGTGTCTCTTCTTCTCCACCTGTCTCTCTATAATATGTCCCAGCATGGAATCCTCTTCTTCTCTCATCCTATACATCCAGTTTATACTATAAGCAAAGCGCTGTATGACCTGTATATATTTATATCCATACTATGCAAATGGAAAATTGTTCCTCTTGCGGGGCTTTAAAAGGAGATCTACTCCGGAGTAATAAAAAGTAGGGAGTATGATGTTTGCAATGAAACTAGGTATTGATTGTGTGTAGACCTAAACAAATCTACAATACATTAGGTAAAAGTACAGGGGAATATAGGGAATTACAGGATGCGTGATAATGACAAGAAACAGTTGCAATACAGACAAAGAAAATATGTGCAGTACAATGCACCAAGATTCACAATAATAGAACTCCAGTACATATGGAACACACATACGGGGAGTACCCGACGCGTTTCGAGATATGCACTTCTTCAGGGTTGTCTGATTGGAATCAGCACAAACAGAGGTATGTCTATAATTAAAAAGACAGTAATGAACCAGATGTAAAACATTCAACGATCATAATCAACATGAAAAAGATGTAGCCATATATATTTATATCCATACTATAGGAGGCGAGAAGCCACTTTTTACACTGAGTGGAGCACTGGAGATTAATTGGGAACACTTTCTTTTTTGGATGTTATGGACTTGAAAGACGTGAATGTTTATTCATTTATAGACCTTGAGAGTTCAGTTTGATGTGGAGCACTAAACACTTTTTGTATTATTTCTGCATATATTTACGCCAAAAAATTTGAATACATCTTCATATGCACAGAATTATTTATTTAAGGTTGGTTAATATCCTTTTTCTTAAAATTGTGAGTTTTAGGTGAAGAGCCAATTATTGGTTTGATTCCTTTATATAATTATTCCTTTGTATAATTTGAGTCTTATATAAAGCACTGGGAATGAATTATATGTGAAGTGAGCCGTGCAGCACTTATAAATATACAATGGACTCAAGGTGAGGTTTCTGTTGCCTTTATATGGACATTATAAGAAAAAATATTTTATAACATTTAGAATAAAAGTGAAATCTTTCAATGTTTCTGGGGATAATGAAAGAGTACAGAGTACCACAGTCTGAACTGTTACAATGACAGTAAAAAAAATGTTTCCAAACAATACAGAGAAACATTGTAACATTGTACTGTACATCCCTCTACCAGCTGGAACTGCAGAATAAATAAAGAGTGTCCGGCAGATGATTGGATGGGCAGTGTGCGGTGGGTGTGGCTATACTCAGGGACTCTGTGTAGGATTCCTCTAATCTCTCAGTATCTGTCAGACTCCACACTAATCACTTCGCTGAGTGACGTCACTCTGGGGGGCACACAGTACACAGCACAAAGCATAGAGCACACAGTACAAAGAACAGAGCACACAAAAGCATAGAACACTTTGTGTTCTAAAGCATAGAACACAAAGCATAGAGCACACAGCACAAAGCATACAGTACAGAGCACACAACACACAGAACAAAGCATAGAGCACAGAGTACAGAGAACACAGCACAAAGCATAGAGCACACAGAAAACAAAGCACAGAGCACACAGAACATAAAGCACAGAACACACAACACAAAGCACAGAGCACACAGCACATAAAGCACAGAGCACACAGCACATAAAGCACAGAGCACACAACACAAAGCACAGAGCACACAACACAGAGCACACAGCACATAAAGCACAGAGCACACAACACAAAGCACAGAGCACACAACACAGAGCACACAGCACATAAAGCACAGAGCACACAGCACAACACAAAGCATAAAGCACACAGCACAGAGCACACGACACAAAGCACACAGCACACAACATAAAGCATACAGCACACACCACAAAGCATAGAGCACACAGCACGGAGCACACAACACAAAGCACAGAGCACATAACATAAAGTATACAGCACACAGTACAGAGAATACAGCACACAACACAAAGCACAGAGCACAAAGCATAGAGCATACAGCACAAAACACACAGTACAGAGCACACAACACAAAGCATAGAGCACACAGCACACAACATAAAGTATACAGCACAGAGCATACAGCACACAACACAAAGCACAGAGCACACAGCACACAACACAGAGCACACAACACAGAGCACACAGCATAGAGCACACAGTACAGAGCATACAGCACAAAACACACAGTACAGAACACAGAACATAAAGCATAGACCACAGAGCACACAATACAAAGCATACAGCCGACAGCACAGAGCATATAGCACACAGCACAGAGCACACAGTACAGAGTACACTGAGTGTTTTATTGGAGATCACTTCTATTACTAACAAGCAAATACAATAACATTCCACACTCTGAACTGTTACAATGACAGTAAAATGTTTCCAAGCAACACAAAGATAAACATTATAACATTTTACATCCTCCACCAGCTGGAACTGCAGAATAAATAAAGAGGAGTGGCCGGTGTCTTGTCGATTAGTGCCTCCTATCGAATAATGCATGCACTACGTCACACCAGCTGATTCCCCTATCAGCTGGCATGACGTAAGACTGCACATGCGCAGTTCGTCGGATGCATTTTCCGACGGGAGTCACAGAACATAGTGGAGAGGCACAGTGTAGGACAGGCTAGAGGAGATACTTTGAGCTCCGATTCCCGGGGACCCACTTGGTGAAAACCCACCAAACTTGGCACACTTTTAGGAAACACCCATGGCTGCATGTGGAAGAAATTTTGGGTCCAGGGAACCTAACGGCAGCCGGTACCGACTCCCGAAAGTGAGCCCCTTCATTTTTCCGCTGGCAGGAAGAGAAAAGTATGTGTAGGAGAGGCTTGGGAGATATTTTGAGCTCCTGTATCCGGGGACCCACTCAATAAAAACCCACCAAACTTGGAACACTTGTAGGGAAGACCAATGGCTGCAGGTGGAAGAAATTTCGGGTCCAGGAAACTAAAGGGCAGCCGGTACCGACTCCCCAAAGTGGGCCACTCGCTTCATTTTTCCGCCTGGGGGAAAAAACGGGCGATTTTGAGCTCCGGTTTCTGGGGACCCACGGGGTCAAATCCCACCAAATTTGACACACTTGTAGGGAAGAGCCATGACTATACGTGTAAGAAATTTTGGGTCCAGGGAACCGAAGGAAGGCCGGTACCGACTCCCCAAAGTAGGCCCCTCACTTAACATGGGAGTCTATGGGGAAACCAGGCCAAATTGTGGCGGATTTCACTTATTGCTCAACCAAATGGCCTAGCGACACCAAACTTGCACCCCTTTTTCACAGATATCACAGCTACACCTCATAAAAATGTGGAGGTTCGGGGACCCTTTACCGGGGATTTACTGAGGCCACAATGTTGACCGTCTTCACGGTACCGGTGCTCCCTGACCATGGGTCACAAAATTACAAAACTTAAGGGTGATGTAGAGACACTCTATGGGTACCCCCACACTGAACTGGGGCCCAGAACCTCAACCGGAACCCTCCAGTAACCGGAAAATGGCACTTTGAAATGCTGTAGCTCGGATGCGGTTCACCACGGAAGGCTCTGGTAGGTCTTATTTGAATATATCAGGCCTTTTCTACAGAATGGCACCCCCCTCGACTTTCGGGGACTGGTGGCCCCCTCACACAACACCGGCAAATACATGCATAGCGCTCTCCGGTTCTATGGGTCTTAAAAATACACAGACACAGGGAGGCTGTGGGGATGCTCTTCGGGTACGCATTGGCCAAGTTTGGGGTTCAGGGAACCTATGGCGGGCCGGTGGCACCCCAAAAGGTCAACTGGTAGAAACCGCACGTTTAACATTGGAGTCTATGGTAAACTTGGTTAACTTGGGGGATGATATTTCCTCGGCTATTAGGGTTAGGAACACTAAACTTGGCACACTTGTAGGGGAGACCCTACGGTTGGCCCGTAACCATCTCCCAAAAACAGCACCCCTCGCTTCACTTTGCCGCCTAGGGGAAAACCTGCCGATATTGGGGTGAATTTGAGCTCCGGTTTCCTGGGGACTCAGCAGGTCAAATCACACCAAACTTGGCACACTTGTAGTGGAGAGCCATAGCTATATGTGAAAGAAATTTCGGGTCCAGGGAACCGAAGGAAGGCCGGTACCGACTCCCCAAATTAGGCCCCTCACTTAACATGGGAGTCTATGGGAAAATCAGGCCAAATTGTGGCGAATTTTACTTATCGCTCAACCATTCGACACTAAACTTGCACCCCTTCTTCCCAGATAGCACAGCTGCACCTCATAAAAATTTTGAGGTTAGGGGACCTTTTACCGTGGATTTACTGGGGCCACAATGTTGACCGTCTTCACGGTACCGGTGCTCCCTGACCATGGGTCACAAAATCACAAAGCTTGGGGGTGAAGTAGAGACACTCTATGGGTACCCCCACACCAAAACGGGGCCCAGTACCCCAACCGGAACCTTCCAGTAACCGGAAAATGGCACTTTGAAACGGTGTAGCTCAGATCCGGTTAACCCTAGAAAGCTCAGGGGGGTCTCATTATAATATTTCAAGCCTTTTCCACCGTATGGCACCCCCCTCGACTTTCAGGGACCGGTGGCCCCCTCACACAACACCAGCAAAGACGTGTGTGGCGCTCTCCGGTTCTATGGGTCTTAAAAATACCACGACATGGGGAGGCTGTGATAATGCTCTGCGGGTACTCACTGGCCAAGTTTGGGGTTCAGGGAACCTATGGCAGGCTGGTGGCACCCCAAAAGGTCAACCGGTAGAAACCGCACGTTTAACATTGGAGTCTATGGGAAACTTGGTTAAAGTGGAGTTCCACCCACTTTTACAACTCTTCAGCATCCCTCACTAAACAGTGCACTGTAAACAAATTGGATATTTTTTTATTTTTTTCTCAGCACCTACTGTATATTTGCTGTATTCATTGTTCACTTCCTCCTCCCTGGCCGCGGCCCATCGCATCATTTCCTGTTTGCAATGCCTTCTGGGAAGGGGCGGCAAGTCCCTCTGAAACTGCCATTGCTATGGAAACCTGACCTGAAACCTATTACACTGCTTGTGCTGCACTGAGCATGTGCGAGATCTGCAAGGATGAGATCCAGGAAGAAATACAGTCTGGCTTCAGATGCCCACACTTAAGATGGACACGGCCTGCTGTAAGTTTATAAAATAACAAACTACTGCTATAAACTAACAAAACAGACCTTAGTTTACAGACTAACTTTACTAGAATACATTAAGCTTGTGTATTATAGGGGTATTCTTATTGAAAAAGTATCATTTCGGGCGGAACACCACTTTAAATTAGGGGGATGATATTTCCTCCGCTATTGGGGTTAAGAACACCAAACTTGGCACACTTGTAGGGGAGATGATACACTACCTGTGATCCAAATTTGGGGTTTCTAGACGCTACGGTTGGCCGTTATTGGGGCGACTTTGAGCTCCGGTTTCCGGGGACCCACCGAGTCAATTCACACTAAACTGGGCACACTTGTAGGAGAGAGCCATGGCTACAAGTGCAATTTTGGGTCCAGGGAACTGAAGTGAGGCCGGTACCGACTCCCCAAAGTAGGCCCCTCACTTAACATGGGAGTCTATGGGAAAACCAGGCCAAATTGTGGCGGATTTGACTTATCGCTAAACCATTCTACTACCAAATGGGCTAGCGACACCAAACTTGCACCCTTTTTCCCCAGATATCACATGGCCTAAAAGTTTGGAGGTTCGGGAACCCTTTACCGTGGCCACAATGTTGACCGTCTTCACGGTACCGGTGCTCCCTGACCATGGGTCACAAAATTACAAAACTTGGGGGTGATGTAGAAGCACTCTATGGGTACCCCCACACAAAACCGGGGCCCGGTACCCCAACCAGAACCTTCCGGTAACCGGAAAATGGCACTTTGAAACAGTGTAGCTCGGATCCAGTTAACTGTAGAATGCTCAGGGGGGTCTCATTATAATATGTCAAGCCTTTTTCACCGTATGGCACCCCCATTGACTTTCGAGGACTGGTGGCCCCCTCACACAACACCGGCAAAGACGCACGTGGCGCTCTCTGTTTGTGTGGGTTGTAAAAATACACTGACACTGGGAGGCTGTGGGGATGCTAATCGGGTATTCACTGGCCAAGTTTGGGGTCCAGGGAACATTTGGCGGGCCGGTGGCACCCCAAAAGGTCAACCGGTAGAAACCACATGTTTAGCATTGGAGTCTATTGCAAACTCAGTCAAATTGGGGGGCTATTTCCTTGGCTGTTGGGGTTAGGAACACCAAACTTGGCACATTTGTAGGGAAGACGATGCACTACTTGTGATTCAAATTTGGGGTTCCTAGACGGTTGGACAGCACCCCTCGCTTCACTTTGCCGCCTAGGGGAAAAACTGCCGATATTGGGGCAAGTTTGAGCTCCGGTTTCAGGGGACCCACTGAGTCAAATCATGCTAAACTTGGCACACTTGTAGGGGGATGTGCTCTCACTACACGACTGTATATAAGGGATGAAGGCCCAGAGACATGTCCAGGGTACACAGAGGATACATGAGATAGATTATAAGGGATGGAGGCCCAGAGACATGTCCAGGGTACACGGAGGATACATGAGATAGATTATAAGGGATGGAGGCCCAGAGACATGTCCAGGGTACACAGAGGATACATGAGATAGATTAGAAGGGATGGATGACTAGAAACATTTCCAGGGTACACAGAAGACACATGAGTTAGATTAGAAGGGACGGAGGCCTCCTCTGTGTACCCTGGACATGCCTCTGGGCCTCCATCCCTTTTAATCTTACAGTGCAAGGGGGAACTTTGTGAACCCTGATGTAAAGGGGAACACTGATGTAAAGGGCAATGCTGCAGACTCTGATGTCGTTAGGAACCCCTTACATCAGAGTTCCTCTTTAGATCATGCTCTGCATCATTTTTCTTTACATCTGAGTTCCTTTGCACCGCAAGGGGGAATCCTGCAGACTCTGATGTAAAGGGAAATGCCGGTAACTCTGATGTGGGAGGGGGGGACTCTGCTGACCAGAGACCACCTTCCACAGAGTGATCGGGCAGGGAGGTGAGTTTGGCACACACAGGGTAATCAGGTTCCTGTTCTTAGTGGAGGTGGGTTCCCTGTCCCCAGGTGAGATAGGATCCCAGTCCCCAGGTGAGAAGGGGTCCCAGTCCCCAGGTGAGAAGGTGTCCCAGTCCCCATGGGAGAATGGGGTCTCAGTCCCCAGGGAAAATGGGTGTCCCTGTCCACAGGTGAGTGGCCTGGAGGGTCCCAGTCCCCAGGTGAGTTGCCTAGAGGGTCCTAAGTCCTCAGGGGAGATGGAATGGGGTATGGGATGGTGTGGGGGATATACCACTTGGTGACTTGGTCACTCACCATGACCAAGTCTGTAGGGCTAATTTATGGTCACCTGGGCTTCCTCCAGCAGCAGCACGGATGGGCGATCAGCATATCCCCAGGGAGCACAGCTACAGCTTGACATGCTCTATCTAAAGCACACTTGTCAAAAGAACAAAAAGTAAACAGAGATAAACTGTATGTCATTTTAATAGATTGCAAGCTCTTGGGAACGGGATCTCTGATGGGCTTTCTTAAACTGCAGTGTAGGTCACTTACACATACATAGCTATTCAGGGCCCAGCCCCCCTCTGGAAGCACAGACCTTGGCCCTCCCGCTGGCACCACTGTGTCAATCCAAGCTTCCCTGACAAATACACTGCTTATGCATGGCGCTTGCCCCCTTTCTCTAGAGCAGCCTAGGGGTGTGTTGGGGGCGGGGCTGGATACGGTGTTGCCGCTGACATTATTAAGCTAGCGGAGTTCTTCCTTACGTCAGTGTTCCCTGCAGAGTTCTTCCTTACGTCAGTGTTCCCTGTGGAGTTCTCTCTTACGTCAGTGTTCTCTTTCCGCGCGCTCCCGTGGCTTGCCTCTTGTCGAAAAATGCATACGACGAACTGCGCATGCCCAGTCAATACGTCACGCCACAGAGAACGAGGCAGAATCTTACATTTAAAGCGGAGGTTCACACAAAAATTGAACCTCCGCTTTTCGGAACCCGACCCCTCCGGTGACACATTCGGCACCATTGAGGGGGGTGCATATACCTGTCTAAGACAGGTATTTGCACCTACTTCCGGCGTAGACTCCCACGGGAGTCTGTGCCCCCTCCCGTCCCTACCCCCGTGCTGTCTGCTGGGACACACACAGGTCCCAGAGACAGCGGGGACCAGTAAGGAAGCGCAGCGCGACTGGCGCATGCGCAGTAGGGAACCAGGAAGTGAAGCCGCAATGCTTCACTTCCTGATTCCCTTAAAGAGAATGGCAGTGGCAGCACCCGAGGACCGAGGGACGATTCAGTCTCGGGTGCCGACATCGCTGGACCCTGGGACAGGTGAGTGTCCTTATTTTAAAAGTCAGCAGCTGCAGTATTTGTAGCTGCTGACTTTTAAAAAAATTTTCGCGGGACTCCCTCTTTAAGATTCTCTCCCTCTACGCGCTCCTCGTGGCTTGCCTCCCATTGGAAAATGCATATGACGAACTGTGCATGTGCAGTCGATATGTCACGCCAGGGAAATCAGCTGGAGTGATGTGATGTACTGCGCATGAGCAGTACATAGGAGGCATTTTTTGACAGGAGGCAATAATCGACGTTACACCGATGTAGTGTTGATTATTGCCTCCCGTTGAAAAATGCATACTACGAGTCCCCTCTTTCCTGGGGTGATATTTTGGGCTCAATCGGAGAGAAACTTCCACACGGTTGCTCGCAGGAGGGTCGGTCTACCCGGATCTTGTGTCTAAAATCCACCGGTACTGACCTGCCAAATTTGGGGTCTATAGCTCAAAGTATTGCGGAGATATGGACTTCCAAAGGGGACCAACCCATGGTGCCCACCAAGGCCGAGGGGGCAGCGAGATCGGAACCGGTTCCTTGGTGCCCCATGGCCAGTTTGAACTTTTTGCTTTACCGGTCCATATCTCTGGAACCGTAGGTCACAGGAACTTCAAACTTGGTAGTTGGGGGTTCATAGAGGCCCCCTAGCTGCAGGCCAAATTAGGAGTCCAATTTTTGGATATGTTGTAGCTATAGATCCCATGAGCCGGCACACCAAATTTGGGGTTCCGGAGATATGAGCCCTCAAAGTCATCCAACCGGTAGACGCCAGAACCTAAGTCTGAATTTTCTGAGTAGCAGAACCGGTTTTACCACCCTAGGGGTGCCGCCTTTGGGAGATGGTTACGAGCCAACCGTAGGGTCTAGGAACCCCAATGTGGACCACATGTAGTGCATAGTCTCCCCTACAAGTGTGCCAAGTTTGGTGTTCCTAACCCCAACAGCCGAGGAAATATCAGCCCCCCAATTTGACTGAGTTTCCCATAGACTCAAATGTTAAACGTGCGGTTTCTACCGGTTGACCTTTTGGGGTGCCACCGGCCTGCCAAACATTCCCTGGACCCCAAACTTGGCCAGTGAGTACCTAAAGAGCATCCCAATAGCCTCCCGGTGTCGGTATATTTTTAAGACCCATAGAACCGGAGAGCGCCATGCACGTCTTTGCCGGTGTTTTGTGAGGGGTCCACTGGTCCTCGAAAGTGGATGCCAATCTGTAGAAAAGGCCTGAAATATTCAAATGAGACCTACCAGAGCCTTCCCCGGTGAACCGGGTCCGAGCTACACCGTTTCAAAGTGCCATTTTCTGGTAACCGGAAGGTTCCGGTTGGGGTACCGGACCCCGGTTCGGTGTGGGGGTACCCATAGAGTGTCTCTACATCACCCCCAAGCTTTGTAATTTTGTAACCCATGGTCAGGGAGCACCGGTACCGTGAAGACGGTCAACATTGTGGTCCCGGTAAATCCCCGGTAAAAGGTCCCCGAACCTCCACATTTTTATGAGGTGTATATCTGGGAAAAAGGGGTGCAAGTTTGGTGTCGCTAGGCCATTCGGTCGTCGAAATCCGCCACAATTTGGCCTGGTTTCCCCATAGACTCCCATGTTAAGTGAGGGGCCTACTTTGGGGAGTCGGTACCGGCCTTCCTACGGTTCCCTGGACTCTCCTACACTCCTACACTGTTTTCTCTTCCTGCCAGCGGAAAAATGAAGCAAGGGGCTCACTTTCGGGAGTCAGTACTGGCTGCCCTTCGGTTCCCTGGACCCGAAATTTCTTCCACATGCAGCCATGGGTGTTCCCTAAAAGTGTGCAAAGTTTGGTGGGTTTTCACTAAGTGGGTCCTCGGATACAGGAGCTCAAATTATCTCCTCTAGCCTGTCCTACACTGTGCCTCTCCACTGTTTTCTGTGACTCCCGTCGGAAAATGCCTCCAACGAACTGTGCATGTGCAGTCGATACCCCAAGCCAGCTGATCGGGAAATCAGCTGGCGTGATGTCATGCACTGCACATGCGCAGTACGTAGGAGGCATTATTCGATAGGAGGCACTCATCGACACAACACCGGCAGATGATTGGATGGGCTGTGTGCGGTGGGTGTGGCTATACTCAGGGTCTCTGTATAGGATTCCTCTGACTGCTCAGTATCTGTCAGACTCCACACTGATCACTTCGCTGAGTGACGTCACTCTGGGGGCGGAGGCCAGTCAATAAGGGTGGGCAGGGAGCCAGCTAGTGGTGAAGGCTGAGCTAGTATCTTATTGGACAGAGGGTGTGGCTATGTTAGGGGTCTCTGTGTAAGTGGGCGGAGTCTTGTTAGTAGCTCTGAACCTCCAAGCTGATCATTTTATGCATTCCATATGGCAGAGAAAGAAGTGGGAGGGGAGGAGGTGAACCTGATGGGCGGGGTCAGTGAATATGTAAGTAGCTGTAGGGTGTACAGAGAGTCAGTTACTGGAAGTGAGCTGAGAAGAGAGGATCAGACTGGGATGACTTTCATGCTGCTGGAGGGTATGATTTTGGGGTGGGGTGGGGGAGGGTGTAATGGAAAGTATTGCACAGCCCCTCCCTCTGTATGATGGGATGGAGAGAGAATGTGACATGTGACAGTTGTGATGTCATTAGAGGAGGAAGTGATCAGGTCACACACAATGTTACATGTTGCTATAGAAAGAAAAATACAATTTCCTTTGATTGTAGTTTGTGGTTTCTGTATCTCCTGACAACATCCAGGAGGTGGCGCTGTGTTCCTGGCATACAGCCAATCAGGGATGTCAGTGTGGATCCCATTCTCTCTGTATACAGGGCCGTCTTTAATATTGATTGGACCCTGGGCAAATATTTTTTTTTGGGCCCCCACCATGCAATTTCGCTCCCCACTTACGCTCCCTGATTGATTACTAGAGACTACCGCACATCATTACTGCTCACTCATTGGCTTTTGGAGCTGAGGGGGGTGTGATCAATGGCAATGAGGAGATTGGGATTAGTGGTAGTGCTGGGGCGATGGGATGAGTTACAGTGCTGGTGGGGGATGGGATCAGTGGCAGTGCTTGTGGGGGATGCAATCAGTGGCAGTGCAGAATCCCCCCCTCCTTACATCAGTCCCCAGAGTTTCCCCATCTGAAATCATGGTCCCAGAGTCAGCTTTCTTGTATTAAGGTCCCCAGAGCCCCCAAACTTAAATCAGGATTCCCAGAGTTATATATGTATTAAGGTCCCCAGAGCCCCCTCCTTACATCAGGGTCACCAGAGCCCCCTCCTTACATCAGGGTCACCAGAGCCCCCTCCTTATTTGGGGGTCACCAGAGCCCCCTCCTTATTTGGGGGTCACCAGAGCCCCCCTCCTTACATTAGGGTCCCCAGAGAGCCCCCCTCCTTACATCAGGGTCTCCAGAGAGCCCCCCTCCTTACATCAGGGTCCCCAGAGAGCCCACTCCTTACATCAGGGTCCCCAGAGACCCCCTCCTTAAATCAGAGTCCCCAGAGAGCAGCCAGGCCCCCCTCCTTACATCAGGGTCCCCAGAGAGCCTTCAGGGCCCCCCTCCTTACATTAGGGTCCCCAGAGACCCCCCTCCTTACATTAGGGTCCCCAGAGACCCCCCCTCCTTACATTAGGGTCCCCAGAGACCCCCCTCCTTACATTAGGGTCCCCAGTACCCCCCTCCTTACATCAGGGTCCCCAGGGCCCCCCTTCTTACATCAGGGTCCCCAGAGAGCCCCCCTCTTTACATCAGGGTCCACACATTTACCCCCTTCATCAGGATCCCCTCCTTATATCAGGAATTCCAGAGCTGTTGCTCCTCCTCTAAAATAAATCAGAGCTTTTCCTTACCTTCCTTGAGTTCACTAAGCTGGCTCTGGACTGGCAGCAGCTGCAGCAGCCAGGTCTAGAGGGAGAAGCCCCATGCTCCTCCACTGAACACTGAGGGGTGGAAGGGCAGTGTCAAACAAGCCATGTGGCACAGGCAACAGCTGCAGCAACCCAGTCTGAAGCAGGAAATCCCGTGCTCATCCATTGAACACGGTGGGCAACCATGTGGTTGGTTGCTAGATGCTGAGTGGTCGTGACCTAACAACCAACCACCACTGACAGCTGCAGGGGGAGCCTGGAGGTGTGGCAGCAGCCAGGACTGCAGGAGAAATTTCCAATCTCTGCTGAATGCGGGGGCGGAGTCAGAGGCAGATTAGCCACGTGGTTGGTTGCTAGACGCCGGGCGGTCTTAGCAACTAACCACTATTGTCGGCAGTGGCAGCAGCAGGAGCCAGAAGGTGGGACTTCAGCAGCATCGCTGTGGCAGGCAGAATGTCAGATCTGTAGCAACACTGGTGCGGGCTCAAGGGGCTGCTGCTTCAGGCCCCACAACAATAACTGGGCCCTGGGCAGCTGCCCCTTTTGCCCTGCGTTAAAGACGGCCCTGTCTGTATAACTCAGAAGTTTAGATGCTGAACATGAAATATATCTAAGAACAAAACTTATTTATTTTATTATATATATATTTTTTTTTTAATTTTTATTTTTGTATTATTTTTTATTTTTCTTCAATAAGGTTATTTTTTCCGAGGCCTAATCAATGCACTGTATTGGACTGGCAGTTTTTTTTAAAAAATCCTATATGCCTATGTATTTATTTTTGCTCTCTGGGTGTCACCCTACACTTTATATATGAGGGTTTTTTTTTCCACTCAGGGTGGGGGTGGGGGTCCTCAGGCCTACCCTGAAGTCTAGGGGGAGGGGGGCTCTCTTCAGGAGAGCCCCTCCCCCAATACCCACTTCCAGACCACGCCTTTTCTGGCACTTTTTGTTTACATGTAATGGAACCATCCAACACTCTGCTTGATGCCTCCCTCAGAGTCTGTCACAGTACCAATCAGTATTTTTTGCTAGAAAATTACTTCATATTGTATATACACTATATTACCAAAAGTATTGGGCCGCCTGCCTTCACACACACACGAACTTTAATGGCATCCCAGTCTCCGTAGGGTTTAATATTGAGTTGGCCCAACCTTTGCAGCTATAACAGCTTCAACTCTTCTGGGAAGGCCGTCCACAAGGTTTAGGAGTGTGTCTATGGGAATGTTTGACCATTCTTCCAGAAGAGCATTTGTGAGGTCAGGCACTGATGTTGGATGAGAAGGCCTGGCTCGCAGTATCTGCTCTTTATCCCAAAGGTGTTCTATTGGGTTGAGGTCAGGACTCCGTGCAGGACAGTCAAGTTCCTCCACCCCAAACTCGCTCATCCATGTCTTTATGGACCCTGCTTTGTGCTCTGGTCCAAACCATTTGGTGGATGGGGGGGATTATAGTGTGGGATTGTTTTTCAGGGGTTGGGCTTGGGGGGGTTCTAAGTAATTTTCTAGCACAAAATACAGATTTTAACCCCTTGCCGACCAGCCGCCATCATTATACTGTGGCAGGTCAGGTCGTTCCAGCAAATCGCTGTAGCTGTATGTTGGCCCTTTAAACAGCTATAGCAGGATGGGGGAGCTGATGCACGTGGCCGGAAGCTGTGATGTCCGCCAGCCACCCACGAGGCAGAACTGGGATCTATCAATGTAAACGGACAGATCCCCGTTCTGTCAGGGGAGGAGAGAGAGATCTGCTGCTCCTAGTGATTAAGAACAGCGATCATCCTCCTCCTCCAGTCAGTCCCCTCCCCCACAGTTAGAAACACCTCCCTAGGGAACACATTTAACCCCTTGATCGCCCCCTAGTGTTAACCCCTTCCCTGCCTGTGACATTTATACAGCAATAAGTGCAATTTTATAGCTCTGATTGCTGTATAAATGTCAATGGTCCCAAAAAAAGTGTCAAAAGTGTCCGATCTGTCTGCTGCAATGTCACAGTCCTGCTAAAAATCACTGATCACTGGCATTACTAAAAAAAAAAAAATAATAATAAAAATGCCATAAATCTATTTCCCATTTTGTAGATGCTAAAACTTTTGTGCAAACCAATCAATATATGCTTATTGCTATTTATTTCTTTTATTTTTTCTTTTCTTTTACCAAACAATATGTAGAATAATACATATTATAGAATAATACATATTGGTATAACAAAATGTTGTTTTTTTATTTCTTTTTTGGATATTTATTATAGCAAAAAGTAAAAAACATTGTGTTTTTTTTTTTTTTTGCCGGTTTATAGCACAAAAAATAAAAACCACAGAGGTGATCTAGTACCACCAGAAGAAAGCTCTATTTGTGGGGGAAAAAAAAAGGACATTAATTTTGTTTGGGTACAGCATCGCACGACTGCGCAATTCTCAGTTAAATTGATGCAGTGCTGTATCACAAAAAATGGCCTGGTCAGGAAGGGGGTAAATCTTCCGGTCCTTAAGTGGTTAAAGAGGTTGTAAACCTAGGGGAAAAAAACCCTGCAAGGTAAATGCATAATGAGCTAGCATGCATCGCATATTAGCTCATTATGAAATGCTTGCCTTAAAGCTGTTGCAGCGGCGCCGTACACTGACATGGTTGACATTTTTCCTGGAGTTAATTCTGGGTTTGCAAGCTCCAACGTTGTGATTGGCCGGAGCCACGATGACATCACTCCCGCACGGGAGCTGCTGATCATGGCACGGGCCCTGAAGAAACGGCACGAACGGGCGCACGATTAGAAGATATTTACAGTACCTATAGGTAAGCCTATAATAAGGCTTACCTATAGGTACAAAAACCTCAGAGGAGTTTACTTCCTATTTAACTTGTAAGCAACAAATGTCAGAAAAAGGCGTAGGCAGGAAGGGGTTAATACCGCTTTAAAGTTTGCCAAATCTTTCAACACATATATGTGAAACAAAGTCTCAAACTATTGTCATTTCCTTAGAAGAATGCAACATTGTATCTTCCTTCTTTCCTTTCTACATAATTTGTGAATGCAGAGATGATGTGCTCAGAGCGCCCCCTATTGCACTGTTCAGTCAATTACAAATTGTTTTAATTCGGTCCCACTCCATATTACAGTTTTAGAAGATGGGCAGGAAATGAGTAATATTGCACCCCTATATCTGCCAATGTCCGCCCTGTGCCCAAATCTCTGCAATCCCCTGCAGAAGGAATTTTTGTGATATTCTTTACCACTCATCCACTTCTAATGGGATGCAGATGTTGCAGCTTTTCTTTTTTTTACATTGTAGCAAAGTGTCGTTTCTTCAGTGTTATCACATGAAAAGAATAAAATATTTAAAAAAGTGTGAAGGGTGTACTCATTTTTGTGAGATACTGTACGTATAGACATGTTTTTATATTTCTTACCAAACACAAGCACCTTTTTATTTGATGGCTAAATTGATCTGTGCATGATCCACGCCTTGAGACTAGCGCTGGTCTGCTGTACCTTGCAGTTCCTGGCACCGCCCCTTCACCTCTCCTTTCCCTCCCCTTTCTCTACATAAACCTTGCCGATGATGGCCGGTGTTCTGACATATACTGTCCTCCTATCGGATAGTGTCCGCTCCGTACCGTGCAGGCCTTAATTAATTAACCCTTAATTTATTAGAACACTATTGCTCCGTACACACGGTCGGATTTTCCGATGGAAAATGTCCGATCGGAGCGTGTTGTCGGAAATTCTGACCGTGTGTGGGCTCCATCGGACATCTTCCATCGGATTTTCCGACACACAAAGTTGGAGAGCAGGATATAAAATTTTCCGACAACAAAATCCGTTGTCGGAAATTCCGATCGTGTGTACACAAATCCGACGGACAAAGTGCCAGGCATGCTCAGAATAAATAAAGAGATGAAAGCTATTGGCCACTGCCCCGTTTATAGTCCCGACGTACGTGTTTTACGTCACTGCGTTCAGAACGATCGGATTTTCTGACAACTTTGTGTGACCGTGTGTATGCAAGACAAGTTTGAGCCAACATCCGTCGGATAAAATCCTAGGATTTTGTTGTCGGAATGTCCGAACAAAGTCCGACCGTGTGTACGGGGCATAAGGGTTGCTCGGGTTGTTATGATGGTTGACTCTTCCTTTCAAGAAAATACAAACAGTAATTTCTTCATAACAGGGAAAGTCACAGTAAAGTCTGAAATATCTCTAAAGCTGAACTCCGGAGAAATTAATAAATCTACCCATTAAGAGCTCCGCTCCAAGCACTGCAAGGGTTAGATTAAATATTTGTCTTTGGTACCCATAGAAAGCACTTACCTTATTCCCTGCTTCTGCAGGCTCCTCCTACCATGTGACCGGTCCCCCCAAGACCTCTTCTGTTTGATACTCCAGTCAGTGGTGACATCAGGTGGATTATAGGATAACCAATAACCCTGCATGGTAAGTAAGGATGCTGAGGGCCCAGCTACAATCTGCAGATTCAGAATGAAAAGGAGATTCCCAAGTGTGTATATAACATGCTATAGTGCTCTGATATAATGCACTGTTGATATGTTACATTGTTAATACCATAGTGGAGAAGGATCTGGGGGTTTTGGTGGATCATAGGCTCAATAATAACATGCAATGCCAAGCTGTGGTCTCCAAAGCGAGCAAAGTCCTTTCTTGTATAAGAGAGGTATGGACTCCAGAGAGAGAGATATCATTTTGCCCCCCTGTACAAATCATTAGTAAGACCTCATCTGGAATATGCAGTTCAGTTTTGGGCTCCAGTTCTCAAAAAGGATATCGGGGAACTGGAGAAAGTGCAGAGAAGGGCAACCAAACTGATAAGAGGCATGGAGGAGCTCAGCTATGAGGAAAGATTAGAGGAACTGAATTTATTCACTCTTGAGAAGAGATGAAGGGGGGATATTATCACCATATATAAATATATAAGGGGTCCATATAGTGAACTTGGTGTTGATTTTTTCACTTTAAGGTCATCACAGAGGACAAGGGGGCACTCTTTACGTCTAGAGGAAAAATGATTTCATTTCCAAATACAGAAAGGTTTCTTCACAGTTATGCCCCGTACACACGGTCGGATTTTCCGATGGAAAATGTCCGATCGGAGCGTGTTGTCGGACATTCCGACCCACCGTGTGTGGGCTCCATCGGACATTTTCCATCGGATTTTCCGACACACAAAGTTTGAGAGCAGGCTATAAAATTTTCCGACAACAAAATCTGATCGCGTCAATTCCGACCATGTGTGGCCAGTTCCGATGCACAAAGTGCCACGCATGCTCAGAAGAAATTCCGAGACGGAACTGCTCGGTCTGGTAAAATTAGCGTTAGCAATGGATACAGCACTTTCGTCACGGTGCAATCTAAAAAATGGTTGAATACAGCGCACTCTCTTCTTCTTTATAATGTGAGAAGAATGAAGTAGTTTTGCTGCTCATATTCACACACACTTCTCACAAACTTCTTTCTTTATTATTTATCGGGATTCCCTCAATATATTTTGATTTGTCACATCTGACAAAATTATTTTTGGGTTGTTTTATTTATTTATTTATTTTTTAAAGGCTGTTTTTTGTTTTTTAGGTTTGTATTTTTTTCAAGGCTGATCTTTGTTTTATTTTTTGGTTAGTTTTACTCCCTAATATTTTTGTGTGTGTTTTGTGTGTCAAGTTACCACAACACCATTGATATCTTATATTATTTAATCTCAAGAAGGTTGCTTGTTGTTGGTGTCCCTTGTTAATTTCACATAGTATTTTTGAAATGTACCTGCCTCCTCACAAACCAACTGTCCTTTTTTAAGGAAAACACACATAAGCAAGTATAATCAAAACAAAAAATCCTTTATTAAGGGCTCAGAACCAAACAAAGAGGGAGGCAACACTGGAGAAACAGCAGAAATTGGTGAAGCCTTGGACCCCCAGGGCAGACATCAATTATTTAACATCAAAATTGGTGGCCTGAGGAGTCTTTATCTAAGGGAGTGCAGTCTGGTCCAGAAGTCCCAGAGATCATGAAAGCAGCAGATGACATCTGTGTCCCCACGCTGTGGTACTACAAGAGGCTGCATCTTTTGTCAGACCAGACTGGACCCAGGGTCATCACTTTCTGGTCTTCTTTCCACGCTTCCTTCCCAGCTGTGGCTCTGGTGTTGGAGATGTGGCAGGAGGAGGAGTAGGACCTGGAGGAGGAGGAGGAGGAGGAGTAGTAGTAGGACCTGGAGGAGGAGGAGGAGGAGTAAGACCTGGAGGAGGAGAGGAGGAGGAGGACTATGTGTGAGGTCACAAATGTGGGTAGCACATGTTATTTGGGCCCTCAACCCCTTATTGAGAGCTTCCAAAATTAAGGACTCACACAGGAGTCATTGGCCCTCCTCCATCTGCAGCATTTTGCAGGCAGTTATGCAAGCAAAGTCCTCCTCCACAGTGTAGGGGGTTCTCAGGGCCTCAGTAGCCTTCCAAAAGAGGCCTATGGCAGCCTCCTCCAGGTTACTCCTCTTCCTGCCACTTTGTCTTTGAAGGTGGAGGGGAAGGACCTGGGTATCAGGCAGCCTGCTTGGCCCGGCCACCTCCTGGCTGAGACTCCCCTGTGTATGAAAAAGGGACATGGTTTTAGTTTTTGCATCATCAATCACAATCATAAATTAGTACTCCAAACCAACATCTAGTTAACATCATTGATTGGACAAGCAGAATTATTTAGAGGAATGCTATACTTGGCTCAAGCTGGGCTCCTCCACATGTTGCTGCCTGGAAGGCCCAGGTTGGGCGGCAGAAGCCTCAGCTGGGGGGAAGGAAGCCTGGAAGGAAGACTGGAGAGTGATGACCTGGGTTCAGTTTGACCTGCCAGAAAATGCAGTCTGTCATAGTACCAGAGCCTGGGGACATAAATGTCATCCGCAGCTCCGGATCTCTGGGAATCCTGGACCTTCTTGTGCTCCCTTAGATATGTACTCCTCAGGCCACCAATTAGGATCTTCAAATGGGTGATGTCTGCCGTGGGGATCACCGTCTTCACAAATTCCAGCAATTGATCCAGTGCTGCCTTCCTCTTTGTTTGGTTCTTATATTCAGGGTGGTTTATCTCCCATAGACAAGGCAGCTCCCTGAACATATCAATGAAGTTTGCCATAAAGTCGTTATCTTTCAAGATATCCATTTTCACTGCAAGACACAACACAAGACAAACCCTAATGTCAGGCAAAACTCTCCTAATCTTGTTACAATATAGGCCTCAATCTAGAAGCAGTATAGGCCCAAGTTTAGATCTTACCTTCGTTATCACGATTGGCGCCTCCGATACTCCTTCCTCCGCTCACAGATCGTACGTACTACGCACGCGTGTTACGCTTTATACACACTGCACATGCATGTAACTCCGCCCGCCCCTGATGTTCTTTCTAGTCTATTCCCCGCCCCTTTTGCCGCAGTGGGGGAAGAGCACATGGTGGAGACACAGGAGGTGCGTGCTAATTATACCAAGGAGGAGGAGGGGGAGAAAAGCCCGGAGCCAGAAATGTCTGGATCCAGAAGGAGAAGATTTAAGGCATCAAATATGTCCTTTGGGGAGATGTTGGAGATGGTCGACATCCTGAAGAGGGCCGACTATGATGGAAAGTATGGACCTTACCCCAACCCCAATGTCCGAAAGGCCAAGATAATGGTGAAAGTGGTCAAAAGTCTGCAATGGAATTTCGGGGGTACTTCGATCGAAAGATCAGCTCAGGAAGCGGTGGTTGGACCTGAAATTAAGAGAGCATGAGCAGTACCGAAAGATCCGGAGAGTGCTGCAAAAAAGTAAGTAGTTGTGCTGTGTTCCTATTCTTTTTGTGTTTATTACTTTTGTGCTGCTCCATGTGCTTTTCTTAACTGTTGTACAGTTTAAAATGGCAACTTTCATGTTCATGGGCACATTATTCGTTCGTATCAAACATTTTTCTTTCGGCCTATAAAACACCATTGTTTTGGCCATATGCATTTGCCCACATTTTCACGTCATTTTTTTTTTAAATTTTGGTTCGGGGTTCCCCTTTGGGGAATTCCCATGCCGTTTTTATCAATGAACTTCTATGTGTATTGTCGGCAATGCATTAATAGCCGCGGGTAGTTTTAAATGAGTTTTTTCCTTCAAAAGGTCATTTTGCTGTCAGACTGTTCTAAACACAGGAAACATGCGCCCCTTTACAGGCATACTATAGACACCCCCCAGGTACGAAATTTAAAGGGATATTACACTTTTATTGTTTGACTTTAAGCATTATTAAAATCACTGCTCCTGAAAAAACGTCCGTTTTTATAACTTTTTTTTGCATTGATCCATGTCCCCTGGGGCAGGACCCAGGTCCCCAAACACTTTTTATGACAATAACTTGCATATTAGCCTTTAAAATTAGCACTTTTGATTTCTCCCATAGACTTTTAAAGGGTGTTTCGCGGCATTCGAATTTGCCGCAAACACCCCAAATTGTTCGCTGTTCGGCGAACTTGCAAACAACCAATGTTCGAGTCGAACATGAGTTCGACTCGAACTCGAAGCTCATCCCTATTGTAGAGCTTCTTTATACATCTTATTATAAGTGTCAAAAAATAGACTGCCGAAAGGGATGGATCTTGGAGCACCCCCACCAGATGTGACAATAGGTGCCTCTCTAGTGCATAATTTTAGCACTGATCACTGTATTAGGGTCACTGGTCCCCAGAATATGTAAAAATTGTCAGTTTGTGTCTGACTGTCCGCCGAAATATTGCAGTCCCACTGTAAGTCGCTGATCGTGACGATCTCCATTACTAGTAAAATAATAAAAAATAAATAAAAATATCCTATAGTTTGTAGACACTATAACTTTTGCGCAAACCAATCAATATTTGCTTATTGTGATTTTTTTTTACCAAAAATGTGTAGCAGAATAAATATTGGCCTAAATTATTGACAAAATTAGATTTTTTTCTTTTTTTTTATTGGATGTGTTTTACAGCAGAAAGTAAAAAATGCCTTTTTTTGTTTATAGTGCAAAAAAAATAAAAACCACAGTGGTGATTAAATACCACCAAAAGAAAACGCTATTTGTGGGAAAAAAAAGGACATCAATTTTATTTTTGTACAGCGTCGCACGACCGCACAATTGTGCCATATTGCAAAAAATGGCCTGATAATGAAAGGGGGTAAATCTTCTGGAGGTCAAGTGGTTAAGTTAGTATCAGTGTCAGTTAGTGTCAGTGTGTTTTAGGTAGGATACAAAAAGCAAAATTAGCACTATTGTTTCTGGGCCCTACTATGGATACAAACAACATATAACATACACATATGTGGTATCGCTGTGATTGTCAGGAGCAGGAGAACTTTATTTTGGGTTGTTCTTTGGTGGTAAGTTATGGTAGTAGCAAGAAATATACAGTTAAATTAAAAAAAATGTTTTCCTCTGATAATAAAAAAATTTAATAAAATCAGGAGATATCTGTTACCATTTACTACCAAAAGAAAGTCCAATGTGTCCACCTGGATGCACAAAGTAATTGCAATGATATGTACAGTTTTATGTCAAAGTTAAAAAATTGTGTTCAGGCATTAACATTTGTTTTACCCTCAGTCACTAAGGGGTTAGATTACACAAAACACATAGGAGTGTGCAGGGGAAGTGCTGGGTGTGCCTGGGCACACCCTACTCACCCCCAAGTGCCAGTGCCATTCAGTGTACAGAAGTGTACGGGGCACATGGGCCCCAAGGGAAGAGGGGCTTACTGTGCCCTGTCACGCACTACACACCCTGATTAATCCAATTTACTTTATCTGCAGCAGAATATGTGCTGCATCATCTCCTTTGCCAGTCGGGAAGTGGGGGGGTTACCGGTGCACTTTGCAGTGGCGATCTGGTTGGCAGTGCTCAGTACAGTGTGTACAAACAGGACGAAGGAGGCTCAATCTGCTCCGCCTTCCATCCTTTCCCTGCTGAGTCTGCCCCGCCCCACGCTCCACTCCCTGACTTGCACAGGCTGCTGTGAAAGGGCTTGTAATAAAGGTGGCAGATTTAAATATATAGCACACAGCAGCTGTAGATCCTGGCTGACTGAGCCTAGGGGAGACCAGCCTGGGGCCATGATTGTGAATAGCAGACACACTGAACACCCCCTCCTCTCTCTCTCTCTCTCTCTCTCTCTCTCTCTCTCTCCCACCCCCTCCTCTCTCTCTCTCTCTCTCTCTCTCTCTCTCTCCCACCCCCTCCTCTCTCTCTCTCAACCCCCCTCTCTCTCTCTCTCCCACCCCCTCCCCTCTCTCTCTCCCCTCCTCTCTCACCCCCTCCTCTCTCTCTCTCACCCCTTCCTCTCTCTCACCCTCCTCTCTCTCACCCTCCTGTCTTTCTCACCCCCTCCTCTCTCTGTCTCTCTCTCTCTCTCACCCCCCTCCTCTCTCTCACCCTCCTCTCTCTCTCACCCCCTCCTCTCTCTCTCTCTCACCCCCTCCTCTCTCTCTCTCTCACCCCCCTCCTCTCTCTCACCCTCCTCTCTCTCTCACCCCCTCCTCTCTTTCTCTCAGCCTTCCTATCTCTCTCACCCCATCCTCCTCTCACCCTCCTCCTCTCTCTCTCTTGCCTCCTCCTCTCTCTCTCTCTCTCTGGCCCCCTCCTCTCTCTCTCGCTGGCCCCCCTCGCTATGGAGAATGGAGCTGTGCCCGCTATGGAGAATAGACCTGTACTTGCTATGGGGAATGAGTTTGTACCCTTTTAGAAGACAACCTGTAGCCAACCTGGTACTGGTAGAAATAAAGAAGATCATGTAGAGTGTACAGAGTGCAGATGGGAGATACTTTGACATAGTTTTGAATGAATTCTGATCCCCAGGAAAATATTTGAACATACAGATGAAACAAAATAAGTGAAATGTCTTATCTGCCAAAATTCTGCTCACTCAGTCTCGTGAGATTTCCCTGCAGGACAGTAAAGTAAAGTCGTTGACCTCACTTTTTCTTCAAATGACCCAACCTCAGCCTGCTGATTGGACAATGAAGGAGAATCACCACTGATGAGGTCACCTCTGCACTCCCATGCTCCGGTGTTACATTGACAGCAATGTGGTAAATAACTGATTGGCTCATATCGCTGCTCAAACCTTCTGTGCATAGAACTACATAGGAATATTTTGGTTTTATGAACGGAAATGATCTGAGAGAGTATGTGTGTGTGTGTATGTGTGTGTATGTGTGTGTGTGTATGTGTGTGTGTGTGTGTGTGCAGGGCCGTTTTTAAGGCAGGGCAAAAGGGGCAGCTGCCCTGGGCCCTGTCATTGTTGTGGGGCCCAAAACAGCTGCCTCATACTTGCCAACTATCCTGGTTTAAATTCCCTCATCCCTTGAGGTTTTAGTCCCGTGCTGTGTCCCAATATCTCAGTGTGAAGTGCTGCTACTAATGCTGCCCAGCTCTGCCCTATTGTTGACTCACCTGCAGACCCTGTGTTTACATGTAAATTACCGGCATTCATAAAATAGTGGTGCCATTCATATGTAAATAGCAGCGGCCAGCGGCATTGATATGTATATCATGCCCCCTGAGGTCATATCCACAGTAATCTCTAGCAACCAATCAACAAGCAGAAATTATGTGCTGTAACCTCTAGCAACTAATCAGTGAGCCGTAATGTGTGCTGTAACCTCTAGCTGCTATTTATTGTATGTCTCAGAGCAGGTAGAGAGCGAAACTGCATGGGGGGGCCCCAAGAAAAGTTTTGCCCAGGGTCCAATCAATATTAAAGACGGCCCTGTGTGTGTGTGTATGTGTATGTATGTATGTATGTATGTGTGTGTGTGTGTGTATGTGTGTGTGTGTGTGTGTGTGTGTGTGTGTGTCACCCAGGGTTCTCATGTAAGCAGGTTAAGGGGCTCCTTGTTGCTTGTGTCATACAGACAAAATTGATTTCTCTGTTTCCCCAAAGTTCGGCAAAACCCAGTTTGGGTCCTGGAGTCCAAAGGCTTCATAGAGAATTGGGAGGAATGAAGCCTCCAACCCTGGGCCCAGGTTTTGTGGACAGCCATCCAATTGTTCAGGGCTCCACCCACCCCATGGAGTCTTTGTGGCCACAAGTGAGCAGCCAGAAATGCATGTGTGCACAACGGTGTGAGGTGGATTTACTAAAAGCAAATAGACTGTGCACTTGGAAAGTGCACTTTTCCGGAGATTAGTAAATGAGGGGAAGCTCTGTTGACTTCCATTATCCAATCATGTGCAAGCAAAAATGCTGTTGTTTTTTTCCCTTGCATGTGATTGGGTATTCTTTGTAAAGTGAAGCTTTACCTAATTTTCTAAGTTCTGGAGCAGCTGCACTTGCAAATTGCACAGTCTATTTACCTTTAGTAAATCCACACGTTTGTAAGAACTGTCTGCTGGAGAGACAGACATGGGCTTAACATTTAACTAAAGGGAAAACTTTTTTTTGGATAGAGTAAGGGAGGGTTATAATCTCTGTCAGGTTTTTTTGCCATCTGTGTCCCATAAGGGAGATCTCCTGTTCCATAGCCAAAACTGGAAGTGAGAGGAAACAACAATAAAAACTGACAGGGGATCTAATCCCTCTCCACTTTATCCAAAACTAAAACTTTAAAGTGATTGTAAACCCTATTTCCTCCAGTGATACACGGGGATGAAACAAATCATCCTACATATGTTGTACCTGTTTATCTGCAGTTTTCTCTCCACATCCATTCAAAGTGCAGAATTTACACAGGATCTCCCAGCTCTGAATAACATGGGACAGGGAGCTGAAATGAAAGACTGCAGAGCTCAGTGAGAGCTGATTGGTGGGAAGGTACCCCCCCCCTTCACACAGCAAACAGGAGCAGAGTTGAAGCTGTCAATGGCAGACTGTGTGCTGGAGCTCCCTCCCCGTCACCTTTTTTCCTCTTGGTGTCAGAAGTGATTCATGCTGATAGTAGAAGAAGGCGGCAGCAGACAGATAAAGCACTTAGTGCCTTGGAATGGGACAAGTACACGCTAGGGATATGCTTTGTTCATATTTCATGTCTGAGCTTTACAATCATGTCAAGCTTCTGGGTCAGAGCAGCAGTGCTGTATTAGAAAGCCAGGAGGTTCATGTCCCATCTGGGATGCCCAAAAAAAAAAGAAAGCCAGGAGGATTTTTTTTTTATGGTGAATCTATTTTATTAAATTTTAATCAAGATTAAACAATGCAGAACGAAAGCATGGCAGTATCAACCCGACTCCAACGGATATACAAGTATACAGTGATATCACAATAATAACAATAGAACAAGTATCACATAAGTACGATAACCTATGAAAAACTGGTGGTGCTACCAGAAGGATGACCATGACCTTATGTACATATAAGTGAAAGAAGGGTAAAAAAAAAACAGGAAAAAAACACATGGGAAGATAGGGGGTAGCCATTTACATGTGAGAGGGTCCAGGAGAAGCATCAGTAACTGTATCTGCGGCAAAATCATCAGAATTGGAGGAGAACCGGAAGTGCAACCATACAGTCCACATAATGGTGTGTGATTCACTCTCTTTTCAGCATCCCATGCGACCATACGCCCCAGGTGTTCAATCTTGTCCATTTCACAAGCCCAATCAGCTAGAGAGGGGATCGCCATTTGGCGCCACGATCTAGCGATAACTGTGCGAGCAGCTGTCAAAAAATGACAAATTAAAGCGGTGTTTCGGTGAAAAAATAAATAAAAAGCCAGCAGCTACACATACTACACACACACTGTACACATACTGCAGCTGCTGGCTTTTAACAATAGGACACTTACCTGTCCTGGAGTCCAGCGATGTCGGCACCACAACTGATGTTTCCATCAGCTGTCCGGTGCTGCCACCGCCATTGCGGGTAAGGTTACCCGGCAGTGTAGCCTTACGGTTTCACGCCGGAAACCCTACTGCGCATGCATGAGGCCCCGCTCCTCTCTCCTACTGGCCCGGCCACAGGGAGAGGAGGAGGGAGGAGAAGGGAGCACTGCGGTGTTGTCAGGGAACCGGATAACTGTCCCCCTCCCGAAAGGTGCCAATTGTGGCACCGGAGGGGGAGAGGAGACAAATGAGCAGAAGTTCCACTTTTGGGTGGAACTCCACTTTAAGCTCTTTTTGATTTGCTTATAGGAGCCTGGCAACATAGACAGTATAGTTATGCAAGGTTCATTTGGGAATTTGTCCCCCACAAGTGTGTCATAGAGATGGAGAATTTTATCCCAGAAGGGGGTAATTCTTGGGCAAGTGGCCCATATGTACTTCATGGTGTCGGGGACCCGGAAGCATCTCCAGCACCTATCTGGTACGTTAGGATCGATTTTATGTAGAATAGTGGGGCAGCGATACCACCTAGATACAATTCGGTAATTTCGTTCTTGAGCATGAGATGAGATAGACAATTTAAAGGAAAGCGCCAGTGTTTTGCCCCATTCCATATCATCAGAAGATACATTAAGTTCCCATTCCCACTTTGAAAGGAATGGTGGTGGATCTGGGAAAGAGATCTGAACCAGAATCTGGTATATCTGGGATAATGCATGGTCCGGTCTGCTAGATTGGGACAGCAACGATTTGAAGGCTGTTTGCGACCTATATAAGTCGGCGATGTTCGGTATTTTGTCCAGAAAGTTCGTCAATTGAATGTGTTCAAGCCAGGCACCAGTTGGGTTATGGCATGCGGGGAGCATTTAAGATAAGGGAATTAGTTTACCAGCTCGAAGCGTATGGCTCAACAGAGGAGCATCAGATTTTTGCCATGAAAGAAACTTATGCCGCGTAAGTTTTTTCCCGATGGATGTTGGCTCAAACTTGTCTTGCATACACACGGTCATACAAAGTGGGTCGGAAATTCCAAACGTCAAGAACGCGATGACGCACACCACGTACGACGAGCCAAGGAAAATGAAGTTCAATAGCCAGTGCAGCTCTTCTGCTTGATTCTGAGCAAGCATGGCACTTTGTGCCTTGGAATTGTCTACACACGATCGGAATTTACGCAAACAGATTTTGTTGTCGGAAAATTTTAGATCCAGCTCTCAAACTTTGTGTGTCGGAAATTCCGATGGAAAAAGTCCGATGGAGCCCACACACGGTCAGAATTTCCGACAACAAGCTCCGATCGCACAATTTCCATCGGAAAGTCCAATCGCGTGTACAGGGCATAAGAGTTAATACAAGCCAGAGAGAAAGAATGGAGTGCAAAGAGTGGGGTCAAGGGGCTAGGTCTCGAGGACAGCAAACCTTTAGTAAGGTAACTGTCCCAAATTCGTAGCGTAGCAGCAGTCATAAGGGGCAGTAGGTTAGTAGGGGGTCTATGTGTCGGGTCTGTCCGCGGTAATGACGTGAGGTCAGGAGAAATCAGGTCATTTTCTAAGGATGTCCACAGCTTAGTGGATTTACCATGGTACCAATCAATTATCCTGATTAGCGACGCTGCATGGAAATAGAACAACAGGTTAGGAAGAGCAACACCTCCTCTAATCTTTGGTAACGCTAAAGTGGAAGAACCAATCCTAGGCCTCTTATGTTGCCAGATAAAATTACGAATAGTCCTATTGACCGTCTGGAAGAAGCCTTGCGGAGGGGGGACAGGGATCGCCTTGAAGATGTATAGAAATTTAGGCAGAATGTCCATCTTGACGACATTCATACAGCTAAACCAAGAGATGTCCGATTTATCATATGTTTTAAGACACGTATGAATCGTCTGCATTAGGGGCATATAATTGAGATCTGTCAGGGTAGACAAGGAGGTAGGAGTCGGAATTCCAAGGTATTTAAAAGTCTTCTGCTGATATTTAACCACTTCAATACCGGGCCTATTCTGACACTTCTCTCCTACATGTAAAAATCATAATTTGTTTGCTAGAAAATTACTCAGAACCCCAAACATTATATATGTTTTTTTAGCAGACACCCTGGGGAATATAATGGCGGTCATTGCAACTTTTTATCTCACATGGTATTTGCACAATAATTTTTCAAACGCCTTTTTTTGGGGGAAAAAAATGGTTTCATGAATTAAAAAATAACAAAACAGTAAAGTAAGCCCAACTTTTTTGTATAATGTGAAAAATGATGTTACGCTGAGTAAATAGATACCTAACATGTCACGCTTCAAAATTGCACACACTCATGGAATGGCGCCAAACTTCGGTACTTAAAAATCTTAATAGGCGGCACTTTGAAAATTTTTACAGGTTACCAGTTTAGAGTTACAGAGGAGGTCTAGTGCTAGAATTGTTGCACACGCTCTAACGCATGTGGCGATACCTCACATGTGTGGTTTGCACGACGTTTACATATGTGGGCGGGAATGCGTGTGCGTTTGCTTCTGAGCGTGAGATACCGGGGACAGGGGCGTTTTAAAATTTTTTTTATTATAATTAATTTTATTTTACTTAATTTTTTTATTTTTACACTTTTTTTTACATTTTTATTTTTTTAATCACTTTTATTCCTATTACAAGGAATGTAAACATCCCTTGCAATAGGAATCTATGTGACAGGTCCTCTTTATGTAAAGATGCAGGGTCAATAAGACCCCACATCTCTCCTCCAGACTGGAAAGCATGAGATCGGTGAAAAAAAATTCACCAATCTCATGCTGACAGCCGCGATCGCGGCTTTGTTTACATCTGGGTACCCGGGCGTGATGTCATAACGTTGCGCCCGGGCCTCCGACGGTCATAGAGACTGGTGACCATCTGGTCACCAGTCATCTCTATCGTAGTCACCCGGCGGCGGGCGATTCTTTCTCCAGGCCTCCGATGGCACGGGAGAGCCCGGAGAAGCACCGGATGGCGGCGGGAAACGGGGGACGTCCCCTCCCGTCGCCTATAAGAATGATCAAGCGGCAGAACTGCCGCTATGATCATTCTTATGGTGTAGGGAATCGCCGGCTGGAAATAATGATATCTGAATAATGCCTCTCGCTGCACCCATCATTCAGATATCACCTCACAAAGTCAAGGACGTCATTTTACTATGGCCCGGTAGGGAAGTGGTATGTAGACTGAAGTTGAGATAAAGTAATTTTGGGCAAGGATATGTTTAGGGCCTCAGTTTTCTCGAAGTTTGCTTACTAAGTTACTTACTCAGCCATGAATGCTTTGACAATGGTTGGCATAGATATATGTGGGATGGTGTTTTTTTTGCTGAGGACAGCTAAAAAAAAAATTCTGCGAGGGTAACTCTGTTGTGTTTAGGGGATTTTTTTTAAAATAAAAATGGTCAAGAAAATGTTATATGTAATGTTACAGTTTAATAAAGTTTTAAGAATAAAGTATACTTGGTCTGAGCTCTTATTGTGTTACCAGACATACTGATCAGTAATAATCGATAATGAATATTAGGAGGTACATTGCATGTGTCTAACTTCATGTTCTAATCTCCAAAGGGTCTGTGTGTGACTAAAGCGGGGGGGGGTGCAAGAACACAGTCATTAACCCCTTGGCGCTGACCGCCTCCTGGCCCTTCAAGAGTTCTAAAAGCCGGGAGGTGGGCATTTGGGTCATGTGACCGCTGTGATTGACTGTCACAGCGGTCACATGATCGGAAAGCTCCCGATCGCAAGTATGCATCGGAAGCTTACCGAATCTCGCTGTGCTGGGAGCGTGCAGGGAGTGCGTTCTCAGCACGGTAAGTAGCTTACACAGGGCTGAAAATATGCGGATGCTCAGCGTTCAATCCCACCCACCAAAAGGCCGGTGTCTTTAACCACTTGCCTCCCGCCCACAAGGCCACCAAGGCCAGGCCTTGGGCGGCAGTGGTACAGGGGCGGCACCGCTCCTGCAAGGACTTCTCGGCCGCCCCCCACACTAACATAGCAGCATGCAGTTCACTCAGGCGCCAGAGAGGTGGGGGCGCTGAAGCGCTAGAGTGCTCCACTACTCCTCCTCCTCTCTGTGTCCAGACTGAGGCGGCTCCCTCCCCAGGTCACCGGCGCCGCTGCTGTTTTTTTTGAGGCTCAAGCCTGTCCCCCCTCCGGTCAGAGAAGGAGAGCAGCCGCCGGAGATCGGAGTGGCTAGTCTCTGTGTGGGGGGGGGCATGTTCTCCTCTGTCTCTCACTCCCACCCAAGCCTGTCTCCATCTGTTCTGTTGTACACTTATGGAGGGGGGTTGTCCTGGGGGTCTGTACTAATGGAGGGGAGGTTGTCCTGGGGGGGTTGTCCTGGGGGTCTGTACTAATGAAGGGAGAGGTGGTTTGTCCTGGGGGGGTCTGTGCTAATGGAGGGGGTGGGGGTTGACCTGGGGGGTTTGTACTAATGAAGAGGGGATTGTCCTAGGGGGGGGTTTGTACTAATGGGGGGGTTTGTCCTGGGGGGGTCTGTACTAATGAAGGGAGGGTGGTTTTTCCTGGTGGGGGTCTGTACTAATGGAGGGGGCTTGTCCTGGGGGGGTTTGTACTAATGGAGGGGGGTTGTACTAATGGAGGGGGGTTGACCTGGGGGGTTTGTACTAATGGAGGGGGTTGTCCTGGGGGGTTTGTACTAATGGAGGGGGTTGTCCTGGGGGGTTTGTACTAATGGAGGGGGTTGTCCTGGGGGGGTTGTACTAATAGAGGGGCGTTTGTCCTGGGGAGGTCTGTACTAATGGAGGGGGGTTGTCCTGGGGGGGTTTGTACTAATGGAGGGGGGTTGACCTGGGGAGGTTTGTACTAATGGAGGGGGGTTTGTCCTGGGGGGGGTTTGTACTAATGGAGGGGGGTTTGTCCTGGGGGGGTCTGTACTGATGGAGGGGGGTTTGTCCTGGGAGGGTCTGTACTAATGAAGGGAGGGGGGTTTGTCCTGGGGGTCTGTACTAATGAAGGGAGGGGGGTTTGTCCTGGGGGGGTCTGTACTAATGAAGGGAGGGGGGTTTGTCCTGGGGGAGGGTCTGTACTAATGGAGGGGGGTGGTTTGTCCTGGGGGGGTCTACACCCAGGAAAGTACACCCAGGGCTCCAGAGGGAGAGGGCAGTGCTGAGAGAACACCATCAGAGAGAGAACCCCGCTGCCCTGCGCCACCAGAAGGAAAGCCACACAGTCTAGCGCAATCCCTGCCGGAGAAAGGAATGGAGTCATTGCAGGAATACAGATCTGGGTGCTACCCAGCGGAGTCGCCACAGGCAATTCAGAGTGAGCTTACTCCTGATCAGAGGAACCATTGCTGTATCGCTGGGTCAGGTGAGAGGGCCGATCAGCCATTATCTACTAATGTCTATAGGAACTGCAGTCTCTGACCGTCTCTTGTATCATGTCTGCAATCTCTGACCATCTCCTGTACTATGATTGCAGTCTCTGACCATCTCTTGTATCATGTCTGCAGTCTTTGACCGTATTATGTCTGGGGGCTCTTTCTGATGGTGTGGGGGGGGGGGCGGCATTGAAGGGCCTTGGGGCGGCAAAGGGAGTAAATCCGGGCTCCCGCCTACAGTACATTTACTGCAGGGGACGGCAGCTAAAGGCTAAGCATTGTACTGGTACGTCACTTAGCATATGCACACTGGCACTGCTCAGCAGCGCGATCCCGTGACCACTGCCTCCACGGTGATTGTATCCTGATCACTATGACCAATCATAGCGATCACATGATTACAATTAGGTATGCACCTATATCATTTTTTTTTTAGTATTTGCTGATACCAATTATTAATACCTGCGGGCAACTGTTTTGTTTACACTTCAGCTGTCAGCAATGGTACAAAGCATTGAAAAGTTATTTACACATTAAATACATTTTTTTATTTTGCTCTTTTTTAAATGAGAAACGTGTAAATATGTGTTAAAGGTGTAAAAATATTAACAAAGAAAGCAAACAAAAATAAAAGGTTTTAACTATTAATAGTTCCGTTTATAAAATAGAAAGGAACAAAAAAAAAATCAGCAGGAAAAAAAATAATTAAATGGAGAAGGAGAATAAGGAGTTAATTAGGGCTGAGTAGAGTAAATTAAGGGTTAATAGGGGGTTAAAAAAAAACACAACTTTTTTTTTTACCTGACAGGTTGCTTTAAACTGACTTCAACTACAGATTCATCCTTTGATCGCTTGCTCACTATTGTGATGCTGTGATTGGCCCACGGGTATCACATGGTACCCGTCACCCTGTACCATGTGATTAGCTGTAGCTAATCACAGCATTACAATAAGCAAGCTGTTATGAATGGAAGCCATTCATGACAGTTAAAAATATTGCTTATAGCAGTGATCATAACTGAAAATCCCCCCCCCCCCTCAAAGTAGTACAGTGTTACTAATGTTCAATATCAATGCCAAAATGTCTCCATTTCTGCCAGGGGATGCAAACTTTTGGGCACAACTGTATATCTCTCTTAGGAGGTTGAATGTGTCCCATCAGCCTTCTGGACCTTATAACATGGACATGTTTGGTGTCAATCTGATTGTCAGCTTCCTATACAGTAGTGTAACCTTTTTTTATGAAGGTAATATGAACCATAGTTGAGGGTTTGCAATGTATAAAAGTTCAGTTTTAGCTCAAGAACCCAGAAACACGGATGTATATTGTTTACTAGATGCATGACTTCATTCTGCGTATTTTGAAGACCCCCTAATGTTATTCCATGCAGCTTCTTCTGGTTTTAGCTGTGTTCTGTCGAAGGTGCTTGATCTAATGTGTCACCTTCACCGGCTGCCCACCACAGACCTGAGAAGAAGGAAAAGAGAGCAGCGCCGCTCTAAGCATAATAAATTAAAGAAAGCTTTAATTTGCTTTAAAAGTAAACTCACATTTAAGCAGTGTTATACAGGCATTGGTATTTGCGGTTCTTTTAGCGGTCCTGGATATTCCCTCTGTTTCAGCTGGGCACTGGGCAGCAGTGATAGGTCAGTCCTCGGCCGCTCCAGTGGCATCCATAGCTCCGAGGCTGGGGATTCTCACAGCAGGCACATCAGCAGGGCACGTCGGCAGGAATCATAGGGGCTTGAGAACAGGGGGCGTGGCTTGAGCACTCACGTTCGGAGCATGCGTACTCCTTCGTCAGGCGTGTGATTCGGCCATCATCGGCAAGGTTTATGTAGAGAAAGGGGAGGGGAAGGGGCGGTGCCAGGAACTGCAAGGCGCAGCAGACCAGCACTAGTTTCAAGGCGCGGATCATGCACAGATCAATTTAGCCATCAAATAAAAAGGTGCTTGTGTTTGGTAAGAAATATAAAAACTAATCTATACTGTATATGTACACAACACAGGACTAAGGGTGGGTAAATAAACTGAAATACAATCAAATTTGATGGGAATAGGAATACTAATGAAAATAAATAAAAGTAAAGAAGAAAAAATCATTATAGAGAAAAAATAAATATATGTAGAGAAAATAATTCTTTTATAAACATAAAGATATTAATGATAAATAATAGAGCAAAAATAAAGATAAAAATAGAATTGGAACTAATAATAAAAGTAAAAATAAAAATAAAATATAATATAAAGATAAAAGTAAAAATAAAATAATGTAGAGTGAAGTAATATAAATAGCATTCAAATTGCATATCTATAGATGTGGAAGGTAAGCATGAATAGGAGGTTCATTATTTCCTCTGGTATAGTTAAAAATTGGCGTTGTGACAATCTCATTGACTAACAAAATTCCTGTTGAGAGAATATTTGGGAAAGTTGTTTTTAATTTTAATTAATATATGGGGGTTGTTTTTTATTTTTTGCGAGAATTTTAGTTTCTAGCTAGTTATGAGCAGGACAATCGCACTGATTTGGAGGTATCCAGAAACACATCCACACACATGCATATCTATGTGTCACCTGTACCCATAAGGGAATTGAGTCGTTATGCAGAAACTATGAAAACAACAATGAAAACGCGGGCATGTGCATAAAACGCAGGTACATGACCGCACACATTGTTGCTATACATGCTCATCTCCAAAGTGGTGTGGGCTAGAGTAGAATTTCTGTGGTAAAAATAACGGAGTGGCCCTTGGGCCCGTAGGGATAATGGGGAAGATAGGAGTGGGGGGCGGGGAGGAAAGGGGTGGGATGGGGGAGGAGGGGGAACGAGGGGGGGAATCATTGGTTTATCTAACAATGGGGTGAGTGGTAGGTTATAGGGAATGGCTATGATTAGGATGGATGGGTCTCTGGGTACCAGTATATGTTAATAGATGGAATGGACCAGGCTTTAAACTTTCCTGTGTGTAGATATAGAAAGTTTCTCTCTCGCACCGACGCTTAATGCATTCAGCTCGGGGGAAACTACCCAGGATGGTCTCTATAATCCAGACCTGTAGGCCATTGGTGGAGCCCTGATGGAATTCAGTGAAATGTCTTGGGATAGTGAGGTTGTTTTTGTCTTCAATGGAGCGTCTATGTTCTCTGAACCTTTTGCGTAAGGTTGTGATGGTGTGGCCTACATAAAGCGGGCCGCAGGGGCAAGAGAGGCAATATACCACAAATTCTGTTAAGCAGTTAAAGAATTTGCCAAGGGGATATGTTTTGCCTTTTGTGGTGAATTGTTTCCAAAGACTTGAGCGCTTCTGTTACTGACTTGTGAATTTTGGAGGAATGATGGTGCCGTGTTGCAGGGCCAACAGCAGCCTGTCACTGGGCTAAATCTACAATCCGAATGACGTCTCCCCCCACTACTTTCCTCCAGAAGTTTCTGGCGCTTTTTCGGCACTTTGTAGGGGTTAAGGAAGAACCCCTGAGGCGGGGAGTTTTACCACTGCCGCTGCTTGTGTGGGCGAGATGTGTACTGCGCTGATAACATGAAATGAATAGGAGGATTGGAGTAGTATACATCCCACCAGCACAAGCAGCAGCAGTAATAAGATGTTCCACCTGGGAGGTTCTTCCTTAACCTCCATGCCAGTGGCAGCCCGTCCATGAGGGGTATCCAACCCCCTGATCTACATACAGGGCACTGGACCATGGATTCCAATGGCCCACCCAGTTGTGTGAGACTAGCGAATCCCAGCCAATCAGGAAGTGGGTCGTGAGACCCATCACCTGATTGGTTGAAAGCACAGGTGATCCTATTGGATGCCTAGTGCCTAGAGAGAGGAGACGCACGGCGGAAGCCATCATGCTGGAGGAGAGGACACAGGAGCTACTGCCCGCAGCCCACCACCTGCCACCTAGGTGAGGTACGTGTTGGACCGACCAGCAGACAGCGAGCAAGCAGGCGGTGGAGTGCCATCGGGTCGCCCTGTGGAAAAAAGAAAAAAACACCGGCCACCACTGCTTCATGCCTTCCTGACTCCTGTACTGTGCCCATTTGCCTCTCTCATACTATGCCCTTCCACCCCCCCCATACTGTGATCTCCCAACTCTAGCACTGTGCCTTCCTGACCCCCCCCCCCCCCCCGTATTGTGCCCTTTGTGTTGATTAGTCTTTGATTTCTGGCATGTTTTTCTTATTGGTGCCCATGATGCTAGTAAGACAGCCCTGGTCCCCGGGAGACAAAACACTAAAAAAGAAGTGAATATGCCCCCACATGGGATTACTTTATATTAAGATAAATGCAAGTACTTATCCTAATTACTACTATTATACTAATGTCCGAAATGTGTTTATTTTCTAATAGTTATTTAGCATCTGCCTGGAATTTAGTTGTACGTTTTGCAGGGTAGCTGTGACACACTTTGGTTTTTAAGTGAACATGGGGTGGAGGCAGCCGGTGAAGAAGGAATTCTGGTGTGTATGGTCAGACACCTTGCAGTCTCTCTCCCCTTGCTGTAAGATTTGTTGGACTTCATATTGTCAGGTTCATGTCGGCTATCTATAATAGGAATCTTTGTAGTTCTATTTGTGTCCTGTAGATGGCGCTGTCTGTTCTTTCTCTTCAAAGTGGAGCTCCTGCTTTTGCTATACACAAGAAAGGTGTGATGTTACAAAGCTGCCAATAGGTGGCAGTGTAATTCCATGATATCTATCATAAAAATGAACAGAGACTTTGTATTAACACAGAAAAATGTGATGTTCCTGAGTTGCCAGCAGGTGGCAGGATGTTATTCACCTACATGAGATGAATTGTTACTTTGCACTAACAAAGGAGCCACTGTATGGTTAAAAAAAAAAAATTATATAGGATCAAAAATAACATGGGACCAGGACTATTCAGTTTGAAGATCCAATAGTTTACCAGCTCCTCTCCTGGACTGAAACGGCTTCCTCTGAATTCCCTGCACATTGTGAACTTTTCTCAATGTGCATTAGAAGCTGCAGCAAGTCAGATAGAGACCACCTCATTTCCTGGCTGGAGGACGTCCAGTATCATCTTGCACTTTCTTCCCTAGCCTGACTGTCCCCGGTCTGCCGCTTTCATTAATTGGATTTCAGTTCTTTCACTCATGGAGGCTGAACATCACATGTGGGCGTCATGCATGCAAATACAGCCTGTCTAGGCCTCCTCCTGACTGACATCTACCCATCAAAACATTTTGATATTTGAATAACTCCTCCCAAAAGCTCACCCACTACTTGAATCAGGACTGAGGACTCTTGAGAGGAGTACTGAGGCATTGCATAGAAAAGCACAGGGACCCGGTGATTGTATGACTGGGTGTAAAATAAAATATGAAAATGGGAAGTTTTTCATTAATAAAAAAAACCAAAAAAGTTGAAATGAATTGGAGAGGTATGTGATATAGTGGCGTCATTACAGGGGTGCGGACCGCACTCGGGTGACATCAGGAGCAGACTGACCATTCTGTGACAGTGAGGGGAGCAAAGCAGGCGGCACGGTCCAATCTTGGAAGTAACTCACTTATGGTGGCAGAGGGCCGCGGGAGGCGGGCAGAGACTGGGTACGTTATATTAGACTTTTAGAGTTTACTGCCATTACAACTAGTTTACAAATCTATTTTTTCCTGGGGCCTGAGGTCTGCATGTTAAAGGAGTTCACCTTTTAGGTTGAATATATTTTTATTCACTTATTTCCAAGGATAGAAAAAAACAAAGCAATAAGGGGAACAAAATTACACAAATTGGCAACATAAGTGACAATAGAACGATTCGATAAAATGACTGGTGGGGAAGATCAATAGAAAAGAAGAAAAGGGAGTAGGAGGGAAAATACCGTATTCCTTATTACAATTCTATAGGATATGTATATATAGGTCGTATTGTCTCCACCTCCAGTGGGACAAGTTCACCTTTTAACAAAAAATAATAAATGCACTTTTTTTTTTTAATTTAAATGCATTTATTACTTTTGGTTTCTGCAGGGGTCTCCAAACTACGGCCCTTTAGTTGTTCAGGAACTACAATCCCTATCATGCCTTGTCATGTCTGTGAATGTCAGAGTTTTGCAATGCCTCATGGGATGTGCAGTTCCAGAACAGCTGGAGGGCCGCAGTTTGGTGATCCCTGCGTCTAAAGCAGGGATCACAACCTGGTGGTCCTCCAGCTGTTACACAACTACAAGTCCCCTGAGGCATTGCAAGGCTGACAGTTATAAGTATGACTCTCCCAGGTGGAGGCATAATGCGACTTGTAGTTTCGCAACAGCTGGAGGGCCGCCAGTTTGAGACCCCCCGAGTTTAAAGCATCGCACCAGCGATCAGCAGATTGCTAGTCCCATGCAGGTGTCCTGCAGTCCAACAGTGTGCCCGTATGTCCCGTGTCCTGCAGTCCAACAGTGTGCCCGTATGTCCCGCGTGAGCAAGCCGATACAATCTGACAGGAAGAGCGAACGAACCACCACAGCATCATGGTTGTTCATTGTAAACTACAGGCCGACAGCCGCAAAGGCTGCTGGGACCTTGTAGTTTTCCCATTCACTGGACAATGTGCATGAGTGACGCGGCTGGGCTTGTTTTTTTGTTTTTTTTTAAATTGTGACAGCTAGTGGGGGAGGGAATGAGATCCCCGCTAGCTGACAGATCAGGGAATCGGGGAGGTGTAGGCACCGGTCTGTTCGTAACATGTTACACCCTAAATATGGGTGTAACATGTAACGAAAGGTGAAGTTATCCTTTAGGTACCAAAAGGACTTCAGATGGGACACCAGGCTGCAGAATGTGTCAGCACTGTATACATATAATCAACACTCCATGATAGTCCTACCAATACTGCAATGGGAGGAAAGGACAGAAGCAACTTCAGAAGCATTTTTTTTTTTATTGCAAAGATTGCTAGAAAGGGGGTTCATCCAGTATTGGAACCCCCTAGTGCTATGAGCACTTTGTTTCTGCACCCTCCATGGTGGAAATGCTACTTCTTATCATTACAATAAAAGATGATATTAAATGACAACAACACATCATCCGATTTATTATTCTATTAGGAAAGAGAAATAAAACTAGCGGCAGAGAGCTGCGTCCGGATTGGTCAGTGGCTGGGTTCAAAGTGGACGATGGGTTCCTCTCTGGTCTTGCCCACCTGGAAGGCGGTGAGGCTCATCTCCTCCTGGTAACACGGGAGCTTCTTGTAGACCCGCAGATGTATATACTGATCATCTCCTACATGAGTCTGAGAAGGACAAACACAACCGTGATCAATACTGTAACTGCATCTGATTTCCAATAAAGTGAAGATCACAAAAAGAAAAAACCCAGTGGTGATCAAATACCACCAAAAGAAAGCTCTGTTTGTGTGAAAACAATGATATAAATTTAATTTATGTGGCCGTGGATTGGCAATAGAAGAAGAAGAACAAGAGAGGGTCTGGTGAGCTGGAGATGACTTCTTATACACATCTAGTGTTCACACCCATTCTGAATGGAGTGACTGTGTATGCATTTCCCAACTCTGCTACTCTTATCTATACACTTGTTATCTCAGATCACTTAAGCTTTGCATAAGGTCAGCCACTGTTTGCTCCCAGCACAGGGATTCCCTTAACCCTTCATAAGCCAGGTTTCCAGGTTATGAGCTTGATGCTGCGCTATCCAAATGTAATCAAATGATAATTAATGCTAAATCCTAATATTACTGACTGCAGGTAAATATTGGTGATGAGATATTCCATTCCTATGTAAAAAAAAAAAAAAAAATCTAGTGAACATAATAATGAAACTTATGTGATTAAAATTGCGATCATAAACAATTAAAAATTGCGATACTCCCAATGTCAACCTGTGTATCACACACCTCCTATATACATATGTTGCATTCATATGCAACAGAGAAATATGCAACCCTGTGTGATAAATGCGATAATTGCAGTGACAACCTGTAATTTACATAAATCTATATAAGAGTGTATCAACATACAATAATCAATATAGAAATAAAGTGAACCGTGTTTAAAGTGCTCTTGTGCCAAACTAATTCATGCATTGATCTGTGTCCACAGAATCGCAACATAAAGTCCATTCATAACTATTCCGTTCTTCAGGTGATAAAACAGTAAAGTGCTGGCGTCCACTCTTGTGCTCCCCTTTGGTGTCTGCGCTCACCTTGGAGTGTGTGGACACAGATCAATGCATGAATTAGTTTGGCACAAGAGCACTTTAAACACGGTTCACTTTATTTCTATATTGATTATTGTATATTGATGCACTCTTATATAGATTTATGTAAATTACAGGTTGTCACTGCAATTATCGCAATAGGTTGCATATGTCTCTGTTGCATATGAATGCTACATGTGTATATAGGAGGTGTGTATGCTACACAGGTTGACACTGGGAGTATCGCACAGGATCGCAATTTTAATCGCACAAGATTTCATTATTATGTTCACTAGATTTTTTACATAGGAATGGAATATCTCACCACCAATAGTTAACTGCAGTCAGTAATATTGGGATTTTTTTACGATTATCATTTGATTACATTTGGATAGTGCAGCATTATATTGGTATAAATTCTTATTTGGCACGAGCACATGGGATGTGATCAATGCTAGCAGCTGTCCTTTAATCATCTTGAATTATCATTTGGATTTTCACATGGTAGCTCGCAAGAGTTTGTTTGTTTTTTCTAAGCTTGATGCTCCATGGGTTTATACAGTACACTGGCTCCAATGCTCATACAGAATAGCGGTTTTCATCAAGGTCGAAATATGGCCACCCACAACATGTATTGCAATCAGGGGCGGACTGACCATTCGGGCCCTCGGGCAGTGCCCAAGGGCCCCAAGGCCACTAGGGGGCCCCATCAGACTGGCCAGCCTCAGTAAAACCAGGGATAGTATGTAAAAGTGTGTTTTTTTTACATCCGTCCCAGAAATGTCCCTTGCCGACATCATTTTGCTGTAAGGCTATAGCTGCCCGGCCTCTGCACTGCCTCCTCAGCCAATAGGAACACAGTATGCACTCCCCCTTCCCCACCGCGGCTCATTTGATTTCAGAGCAGGAGATGCCACTGGAGGATAGGAGAGGGAGATGGGGACACAGCCTGCAGTGTGGGAAGGGCTGCAGTCTGCAGGAAGGTAAGCTTGCTAAGCTGAACTGAGTGTATTTTTGTCAGTGGCTTACCCTGGTGAGCAGGAGGGAGGGGGAGGATGTGTTTTCCTCTAGCATGGCTCCTCCCAACTCTGAAGCTGTTAGATTGATTTTCTGTGTAAGAAGTGCCATGTTTCTGGAGGAAGGATCTTCTGAACTTTTCCCCCAGTCTCTGCTACCCTACCTACTCATTACCTGCCCACCAATACACAGACACAGTCCCCTCCCTCTCCTGCATTACCACCTAATGTGTCTGTGAGCTGCTGGGACACTACAAGTCCCAGCATGCCAGGAGATGGGGGCAACAGTGTGTTCAATCAGGCTGATTTTTGGGTGAAAAGTGCTGGTGTGTGTCTATGTATATGTATACTATGTGTCTGTGTGTATATGTCTATGTGTATATATGTATACTGCGTGTCTATGTGTATACTGCATGTCTATGTGGATCCATGTGTGCCTACTGTCACTAAACAGAAGTCGATATAACAATCCCTTGCCCCTGAAAAATCCACTTGTTGCCATTCAGAGGGAGCTGAATGGTGAACTGCTCAGCCTCGGATCAGGCAGCAGTGCAGGTCTGGGCACACACCTGTTCGGTGACATCATGGCACACATCAATCATGGCTTTTATTCACATGCCCCACTGCCAGATCTGAGGCCAACCACAGCAGTTCACTATTCCACTGGCTCTACGACTCACTTGCGTAGTTCAGAGTCTGCAACAAGTGGATTTTTTTTTTCTAATTTAAAGGCCTTTTCCTGCCAGCTGCCTACCACACCGAGCACTAAGGTGCAAAGTTGTGTGTAAGGGGACACTGATAGAAGGTGACACACTGGGGGGGGCTCTGCCATAGGGTGGCACACTGAGGACTGTGATGTATAGGGAGAATGTTGGGACTTTGATGTAAAGGAGGACTCTGATGTGAGTGTGGCGCTCATCCTGACTGCTGTACTCTATATGTTTTGTTTGTTACTCCTGGAATGGTGGCCACCTGTAAGCCTGGGGGGCCCCATAATCTTCTATTGCCTGGGGGGCCCCATGAGTTGTCAGTCCGCTCCTGATTGCAATATAAAAAGATGTACATTCTCTAGGCTATTTATATGGGCATGGTACATCTGAGTAACTTCCAATACAAAGTGAAGATGAATTATCTCTTATATAACACATATATCTTTCCAGTGGAAATTAGAAATAGTTAATCAGACAATGGCAGCTTGATCCTTCTATTAAGATTCTGCGTCAGGTTTCTCAAACCATTGCATGCCTGCGCTTTATGTAATAATGACTAAGCCCCTCCCCTTCATGACATTGTCAAAAAGGGGCGGAGCATGTGTGACCTTAAAGTTCTGCGGTCGCCCATGTTTACAACCCCTTTTAAAGGGAATTTGTTTGTTTTTGTAAAGTAGCACAAGAGGATAAAAACGGGTCATCTTCTACCGGGGCACAAAAAACATACCCCATCAATACCAACACCATTACCTTGGAACCCCAAGCTGGGGGGTGGCCTCATTTCTTTGTGGAGCCCCTCGTTTTGGGGCACCTGCTGAAGGACATGTAGGGTGGTGTTATGTTGGGGCTTCACGGTTTTTATTTATTTTTTTAGTTAAAAATACAAGTAATTTATGTAGAACTAAAGCCGGTTGCAGCACAAAGCTTCATGTTTATTGAAGAGAATTAATTTGTTACATTATATCCTCTTTGTAACAGTTTTGAGATGACAGACAGAGCTCCATTAGACCAAATAGAAATAAACTATTACATTGTATCAAAGGTTTTTTTTTTTGTTTTTTTATCTGACCAATCAGAAAAGGATACAATTTTCAAATACATTTATACAGTAAGAATATAATGATGAATAGGAATTTTCTACCATGGTACCTTGGATTACGAGCAGAATCCATTCCAGGAGAATGCTTGTAATCCAAAGCACTCTTATATCAAAGCGAGTTTCCCCATAGGAGTCAATGGAAACTCGTTCACCAGTTACGTGATATAGTATGCAGTACCGCATGTGGCCAGAGGTGGGGGGGCACCAGAGACACTCGGAAACACTTGGATGCACTCGGAGACACTCGGGAACGGAGTGTTTTAGAGCGGCTCCGAGTGTCACCGGTGCCCCCGCACCTCTGGCCAAACGCAGTACTGCAAACCCCATTGGCTTGAATCCTGCTCGCAAACTGAGTCAGGATTAAAAAATATAAATATATAATAGCTTGTATTGCGAAACGCTCGTAAACCGCGTTACTCACAACCTGAGGTATTACTGTAGCTATAAAGCCTGACAGACATTCTTTGCATGATGACAAAAAGACCTTCAGTATGCAGCTCCCCCCACAGCCCCCCTAATAGTTACTTGAGCCTGATTCAGCAATGTGAATGAGAGTGTCTGCTGTCCTGACTCTGTCCCTCCTCATTGGCTCCCGCTGCTGTCAATCACGGTCAGCGAGGAGGGAGCAGGGGTGGGGCTGATCCCCGTTCTATGTGTCTTATGGATAGACAGAGCGTGGCTCAGAAGCGCACACACACACGAGTACCCCCATAGCAAGCGTTCTGCTATGGGGGCACTCAGAGAAGAGGAGAAGCCAAGGAGCGCTGACCGGGACCTGAGAAGAGGAGGAGGATCAGGGCTGCTCTGTGCAAAACCATTACACAGAGCAGGTAAGTATAACATGTTTGTTATTTATTTGTATTTCTTAATGAATTGAGCGATGACTAGAATACATTTCTGGGTGATAAATACAATAAGTAATACGGCTCAGCTTCTTCTCCTCTGAGGTTTCCTCCATTGCACTCTACATTACCTTAATAAAGTAATTTGTTCCGGCAACAAGCTGAGTCTTGTATTCAACGGCTTCGAAAGTGCCGAAATTCATCCCGGATTTCTGCTCCACCTCCACTTTGAACTGGAAAAGAAGAGACATTGATGAGCGCCCCGATATGGTCTCCTAACTCATGGGGTGTATTTATTAAAAAAATATGCTTAGCGGTCCATGGAAACCGCATGCAAGTTGATTCAGTGTGAATGGGACAAATCAAATGTTCTCAGGTTAGGTTCTCTGAAGATTGAAGGTTATTTATTGAAAAAAAAAAAAAAAAAAAAAAAAAAAAATTGTGAGAATAGGAAAAAATACTACAATGTGGCCACTAGATGGCACTGAGTATCATAGGGAAATCACACAGTTTTCAGAGAAAATAGAACATTCAAACGTTCCAACGTTTGCATTAAAGGAAAGTACACACAATCTCACAAGACCAAAAGTTCTGCAATTTTTTATTTTACATAACACCCCCCCCCCCCCCCATACACCAACCTAGATTATGCCCCAATCATACAATTTTATCTTTATTTTTTCAAACAAACTTCTTTTTCGTGCAAAGAGAAGGAGAGTATAAAAGGCGGCGATTTCCTATGGGACTGATCATGTTTCGGCAGGTCACAGGTCCGGTATGACATCACTCATCAGAGCTGGGATATAAAGTAAGGAATTTCGGATCAGGATCACTCCAAGGAGAGTAACACACCGACCATCGATGTAAAGGAGCGCTACAATGACCAACAATATATCGGGGCACCACATAGACCCCCCAATATAGGGAGGACTGCACTGACCACAAACATGGGAGGAATTATACTTACCACCAATAAAGGGGTGGGGATGACATGAACCACCTATAAAGTGAGCACTACAATGACTACCAATAGAAGGGGGAATATGCCAAGCGCCAATATACAGGAGGGGGGTGGACTGCACCAATCGCCAATACATAGGGGGAGGACTGCACTGAGTGCCAAATACATGGGGGTAGGGAGACTGCAACAACCATCAAAACATTGGGGGGACCACACTAGTCACCAATACTGGGGGGAACTACACTGATCACCAATAGGGGGGAGGGGGGAACCTACACTGATCACCAATAGGGGGGGAGGGGACTACACTGATCACCAATAGGGGGGGGAGGGGACTACACTGATCACCAATAGGGGGGGAGGGGACTACACTGATCACCAATGGGGGGGGGGACTACACTGATCACCAATGGGGGGGGGACTACACTGATCACCAATGGGGGGGGGGGGAACTACACTGATCACCAATAGGGGGGCTTTGAACACTTGCTCACCCTCCCAGTACATCTCTGCAGTGTCATACTGGCTGTGTTGGGATTGGTAGTTCCTCATACATGACATCGGGACTACAAATCCCAGCATACCCTGCAACACACAGAGGATACAGCTGATAGAAGAGCTGACACTCCACACACAGCACCGCCCTCCACTCAGATACATTGTATCTCCTCTCACACACAGAACATACATTGTATCTCCTCACCCTGTCATGTGACCCGGCCACTCCCCTCTCTATGGTAGAGATGAGGAATGTTGTCTCTCCCCTCCCCGGTAATTATCACACAGCGCCCCCTGCCGCCTCACTCACCTGATCACAGATCTGCTGAACCTCCGGGGTGGCTGGTTTCACACCCCCTAGACCCCCGCACATCGGCATTGTTGGCTCCGTCCGAGCTGCTCTCCCTTCACTGTACAGTGAGACTGTAGAGGGGCGGACTGTACCAAGGCTTCCTGGGGGGGAAGTTATAGCAGGAGACAGGCTCATCCCAGTAGGCGGGGCTGTATTGGAGGGAGTGTCATGTAACCTCTTCAGCTCCAGACCTTTTCTGGCACTTTTTATTCACATGTAAAAATCTGTATTGTAAAGTGGGCACTACAATGACTACCAATAGAAGGGGGAATATGCCAAGCGCCAATATACAGGAGGGGGGGTGGACTGCACCAATCGCCAATACATAGGGGGGAGGACTGCACTGAGTGCCAAATACATGGGGGTAGGGGAGACTGCACCAACCATCAATACATTGGGGGGACCACACTAGTCACCAATACTGGGGGGGAACAACACTGATCACCAATAGGGGGGGGGACAACTACACTGATCACCAATGGGGGGAGGGGAACTACACTGATCACCAATAGGGGGGAGGGGAACTACACTGATCACCAATAGGAGGGAGGGGAACTACACTGATCACCAATAGGAGGGAGGGGAACTACACTGATCACCAATAGGAGGGGAGGGGAACTACACTGATCACCAATAGGAGGGGAGGGGAACTACACTGATCACCAATAGGAGGGGAGGGGAACTACACTGATCACCAATAGGGGGGAGGGGAACTACACTGATCACCAACAGGGGGGGGGGCGGGAACTACACTGATCACCAACAGGGGGGGGGGGCGGGAACTACACTGATCACCAACAGGGGGGGGGGGGGGCGGGAACTACACTGATCACCAACAGGGGGGGGGGGCGGGAACTACACTGATCACCAACAGGGGGGGGGGGCGGGAACTACACTGATCACCAACAGGGGGGGGGGGCGGGAACTACACTGATCACCAACAGGGGGGAGGGGCGGGAACTACACTGATCACCAACAGGGGGGGGGGGCGGGAACTACACTGATCACCAACAGGGGGGGGGGCGGGAACTACACTGATCACCAATGGGGGGGGAGGGGAACTACACTGATCACCAATAGGGGGGCTTTGAAGACTTGCTCACCCTCCCAGTACATCTCTGCAGTGTCATACTGGCTGTGTTGGGATTGGTAGTTCCTTATATATGACATCAGGACTACAAATCCCAGCATACCCTGCAACACACAGAGGATACAGCTGATAGAAGAGCTGACACTCCACACACAGCACCGCCCTCCACTCAGATACATTGTATCTCCTCTCACACACAGAACATACATTGTATCTCCTCACCCTGTCATGTGACCCTCCCACCCCGGCTACTCCCCTCTCTATGGTAGAGATGAGGAATATTGTCTCTCCCCTCCCCGGTAATTATCACACAGCGCCCCCTGCCGCCTCACTCACCTGATCACAGATCTGCTGAACCTCCGGGGTGGCTGGATTCACATCCCCTAGACCCCCGCACATGGCATTGTTGGCTCCGTCCGAGCTGCTCTCCCTTCACTGTACAGTGAGACTGTAGAGGGGCGGACTGTACCAAGGCTTACTGGGGGGGAAGTTATAGTAGGAGACAGGCTCATCCCAGTAGGCGGGGCTGTATTGGAGGGCGTGTCATGTAACCTCTTCAGCTCCAGACCTTTTCTGGCACTTTTTATTCACATGTAAAAATCTGTATTGTTTGCTAGAAAATTTCTTACAACCACCAAACATTATATATATATTTTGTTTATAGCAGAGGCCCCACAGAATAAATTGGTGGGTGTTGCAATTTTTGATGTCAAGCAGTATTCGTGGAGCAGTTTTTCAAATGCAATCTTTTTTGAAAAAAATACACTTTATTAAATTTTAATGCACAAAAACACAAAACATATCCCAGTTTTTTATAAGGTATAAAAGATGATGTTACGGCGAGTAGATAGATATCAAACATGTCATGCTTTAAAATTGCACAAGCCCACGGAATGGCGACAAACTACGTAAATTTTATCTGTAAAGCCTTCACAGGTGACCACTTTAGATGTACAGACGAGGTCTGGTGATAGAATTACTACCCATGATGTAACGTTCGCGGTGATACCTCACATGTGTGAGACGATCGATGTTTGTGTGGGTGCGGGACCGATGCGTGCGTTCGAATTTTTGTGTGAGCGGGGGGGGGAGGATGGGGGCACTTCTAGGACAGCGCCCCCTGTATGTGAATGTCTGATCTCCCCTCCTCCAGGACAGCGCCCCCTGTATGTGGATGTCTGATCTCCCCTCCTCCAGGACAGCGCCCCCTGTATGTGGATGTCTGATCTCCCCTCCCCCAGGACAGCGCCCCCTGTATGTGGATGTCTGATCTCCCCTCCTCCAGGACAGCACCCCCTGTATGTGAATGTGTGATCTCCCCTCCTCCAGGACAGCACCCCCTGTATGTGAATGTGTGATCTCCCCTCCTCCAGGACAGCGCCCCCTGTATGTGGATGTCTGATCTCCCCTCCTCCAGGACAGCGCCCCCTGTATGTGAATGTCTGATCTCCCCTCCTCCAGGACAGCGCCCCCTGTATGTGGATGTCTGATCTCCCCTCCTCCAGGACAGCGCCCCCTGTATGTGAATGTCTGATCTCCCCTCCTCCAGGACAGCGCCCCCTGTATGTGGATGTCTGATCTCCCCTCCTCCAGGACAGCGCCCCCTGTATGTGAATGTATGATCTCCCCTCCTCCAGGACAGCACCCCCTGTATGTGAATGTGTGATCTACCCTCCTCCAGGACAGCGCCCCCTGTATGTGAATGTATGATCTCCCCTCCTCCAGGACAGCACCCCCTGTATGTGAATGTCTGATCTCTCCTCCTCCAGGACAGCGCCCCCTGTATGTGAATGTCTGATCTCCCCTCCCCCAGGACAGCGCCCACTGTATGTGAATGTCTGATCTCCCCTCCTCCAGGACAGCACCCCCTGTATGTGAATGTCTGATCTCCCCTCCTCCAGGACAGCGCCCCCTGTATGTGAATGTCTGATCTCTCCTCCTCCAGGACAGCGCCCCCTGTATGTGAATGTCTGATCTCTCCTCCTCCAGGACAGCGCCCCCTGTATGTGAATGTGTGATCTCCCCTCCTCCAGGACAGCGCCCCCTGTATGTGAATGTCTGATCTCCCCTCCTCCAGGACAGCGCCCCCTGTATGTGAATGTGTGATCTCCCCTCCTCCAGGACAGCGCCCCCTGTATGTGAATGTCTGATCTCCCCTCCTCCAGGACAGCGCCCCCTGTATGTGAATGTCTGACCTCCCCTCCTCCAGGACAGCGCCCCCTGTATGTGAATGTATGATCTCCCCTCCCCAGGACAGCACCCCCTGTATGTGAATGTGTGATCTCTCCTCCTCCAGGACAGCGCCCCCTGTATGTGAATGTGTGATCTCCCCTCCTCCAGGACAGCACCCCCTGTATGTGAATGTCTGATCTCCCCTCCCCCAGGACAGCACCCCCTGTATGTGAATGTCTGATCTCCCCTCCCCAGGACAGCACCCCCTGTATGTGAATGTCTGATCTCCCCTCCTCCAGGACAGCGCCCCCTGTATGTGAATGTCTGATCTCCCCTCCTCCAGGACAGCGCCCCCTGTATGTGAATGTCTGACCTCCCCTCCTCCAGGACAGCGCCCCCTGTATGTGAATGTATGATCTCCCCTCCCCCAGGACAGCACCCCCTGTATGTGAATGTCTGACCTCCCCTCCTCCAGGACAGCGCCCCCTGTATGTGAATGTATGATCTCCCCTCCTCCAGGACAGCGCCCCCTGTATGTGAATGTATGATCTCCCCTCCTCCAGGACAGCGCCCCCTGTATGTGAATGTCTGATCTCACCTCCTCCAGGACAGCGCCCCCTGTATGTGAATGTATGATCTCCCCTCCTCCAGGACAGCGCCCCCTGTATGTGAATGTCTGATCTCCCCTCCTCCAGGACAGCGCCCCCTGTATGTGAATGTGTGATCTCCCCTCCTCCAGGACACTGCCCCCTGTATGTGAATGTCTGATCTCCCCTCCTCCAGGACAGCGCCCCCTGTATGTGAATGTATGATCTCCCCTCCTCCAGGACAGCGCCCCCTGTATGTGAATGTATGATCTCCCCTCCTCCAGGACAGCGCCCCCTGTATGTGAATGTATGATCTCCCCTCCTCCAGGACCGAGCCCCCTGTATGTGAATGTCTGATCTCCCCTCCTCCAGGACAGAGCCCCCTGTATGTGAATGTATGATCTCCCCTCCTCCAGGACAGCGCCCCCTGTATGTGAATGTGTGATCTCCCCTCCTCCAGGACAGCGCCCCCTGTATGTGAATGTATGATCTCCCCTCCTCCAGGACAGCGCCCCCTGTATGTGAATGTATGATCTCCCCTCCTCCAGGACAGCGCCCCCTGTATGTGAATGTATGATCTCCCCTCCTCCAGGACAGCGCCCCCTGTATGTGAATGTATGATCTCCCCTCCTCCAGGACAGCGCCCCCTGTATGTGAATGTCTGATCTCCCCTCCTCCAGGACAGCGCCCCCTGTATGTGAATGTATGATCTCCCCTCCTCCAGGACAGCGCCCCCTGTATGTGAATGTATGATCTCCCCTCCTCCAGGACAGCGCCCCCTGTATGTGAATGTATGATCTCCCCTCCTCCAGGACAGCGCCCCCTGTATGTGAATGTATGATCTCCCCTCCTCCAGGACAGCGCCCCCCTGTATGTGAATGTCTGATCTCCCCTCCTCCAGGACAGCGCCCCCTGTATGTGAATGTCTGACCTCCCCTCCTCCAGGACAGGGTCCCCTGTATGTGAATATGTGATCTCCCCTCCTCCAGGACAGCGCCCCCTGTATGTGAATGTCTGAATTCCCCTCCCCCAGGACACCGCCCCCGTATGTGAATGTGTGATCTCCCCTCCTCCAGGACAGCGCCCTCTGTATGTGAATGTCTGATCTCCCCTCCTCCAGGACAGCGCCCCCGTATGTGAATGTCTGATCTCCCCTCCCCCAGGACAGCGCCCCCTGTATGTGAATGTCTGATCTCCCCTCCTCCAGGACAGCGCCCCCGTATGTGAATGTCTGATCTCCCCTCCCCCAGGACAGCACCCCCTGTATGTGAATGTCTGATCTCCCCTCCTCCAGGACAGCGCCCCCTGTATGTGAATGTCTGATCTCTCCTCCTCCAGGACAGCGCCCCCTGTATGTGAATGTCTGATCTCCCCTCCCCCAGGACAGCACCCCCTGTATGTGAATGTCTGATCTCCCCTCCCCCAGGACAGCACCCCCTGTATGTGAATGTCTGATCTCCCCTCCTCCAGGACAGCGCCCCCTGTATGTGAATGTCTGATCTCCCCTCCTCCAGGACACTGCCCCCTGTATGTGAATGTCTGATCTCCCCTCCCCCAGGACAGCACCCCCTGTATGTGAATGTCTGATCTCCCCTCCCCCAGGACAGCGCCCCCTGTATGTGAATGTCTGATCTCCCCTCCCCCAGGACAGCACCCCCTGTATGTGAATGTCTGATCTCCCCTCCCCCAGGACAGCACCCCCTGTATGTGAATGTCTGATCTCCCCTCCCCCAGGACAGCACCCCCTGTATGTGAATGTGTGATCTCTCCTCCTCCAGCACAACGCCCCCTGTATGTGAATGTGTGATCTCCACTCCTCCAGGACAGCGCCCCCTGTATGTGAATGTATGATCTCCCCTCCTCCAGGACACTGCCCCCTGTATGTGAATGTCTGATCTCCCCTCCTCCAGGACAGCGCCCCCTGTATGTGAATGTCTGATCTCCCCTCCCCCAGGACAGCGCCCCCTGTATGTGAATGTATGATCTCCCCTCCTCCAGGACAGCGCCCCCTGTATGTGAATGTGTGATCTCCCCTCCTCCAGGACACTGCCCCCTGTATGTGAATGTCTGATCTCCCCTCCTCCAGGACAGCGCCCCCTGTATGTGAATGTCTGATCTCCCCTCCTCCAGGACAGCGCCCCCTGTATGTGAATGTATGATCTCCCCTCCTCCAGGACAGCGCCCCCTGTATGTGAATGTATGATCTCCCCTCCTCCAGGACAGCGCCCCCTGTATGTGAATGTATGATCTCCCCTCCTCCAGGACAGCGCCCCCTGTATGTGAATGTATGATCTCCCCTCCTCCAGGACAGCGCCCCCTGTATGTGAATGTCTGATCTCCCCTCCTCCAGGACAGCACCCCCTGTATGTGAATGTCTGATCTCCCCTCCTCCAGGACAGCGCCCCCTGTATGTGAATGTATGATCTCCCCTCCTCCAGGACAGGGTCCCCTGTATGTGAATGTATGATCTCCCCTCCTCCAGGACAGCGCCCCCTGTATGTGAATGTATGATCTCCCCTCCTCCAGGACAGCGCCCCCTGTATGTGAATGTATGATCTCCCCTCCTCCAGGACAGGGTCCCCTGTATGTGAATATGTGATCTCCCCTCCTCCAGGACAGCGCCCCCTGTATGTGAATGTCTGAATTCCCCTCCCCCAGGACACCGCCCCAGTATGTGAATGTGTGATCTCCCCTCCTCCAGGACAGCGCCCTCTGTATGTGAATGTCTGATCTCCCCTCCTCCAGGACAGCGCCCCCGTATGTGAATGTCTGATCTCCCCTCCCCCAGGACAGCGCCCCCTGTATGTGAATGTCTGATCTCCCCTCCCCCAGGACACCGCCCCCTGTATGTAAATGTCTGATCTCCCCTCCTCCAGGACAGCACCCCCTGTATGTGAATGTCTGATCTCCCCTCCTCCAGGACAGCGCCCCCTGTATGTGAATGTGTGATCTCCCCACCTCCAGGACAGCGCCCCCTGTATGTGAATGTCTGATTTCCCCTCCTCCAGGACAGCGCCCCCTGTATGTGAATGTCTGATCTCCCCTCCCCCAGGACAGGGCCCCCTGTATGTGAATGTCTGATCTCCCCTCCTCCAGGACAGCGCCCCCTGTATGTGAATGTCTGATCTCCCCTCCTCCAGGACAGCGCCCCCTGTATGTGAATGTCTGATCTCCCCTCCTCCAGGACAGCGCCCCCTGTATGTGAATGTTTGACCTCCCTATGTTAATGTCTGATTTCCCCTCCACCAGGACAGCGCCCCCTGTATGTGAATGTCTGACATCCCCTCCTCCAGGACAGTGCCCCCTGTATGTGAATGTGTGATCTACCCTCCTCCAGGACACTGCCCCCTGTATGTGAATGTCTGATCTCCCCTCCCCCAGGACACCGCCCCCTGTATGTGAATGTGTGATCTCCCCTCCTCCAGGACAGCGCCCCCTGTATGTGAATGTCTGACCTCCCCTCCTCCAGGACAGCGCCCCCTGTATGTGAATGTCTGACCTCCCTATGTTAATGTCTGATCTCCCCTCCTCCAGGACAGCGTCCCCTGTATGTGAATATGTGATCTCCCCTCCTCCAGGACAGCGCCCCCCTGTATGTGAATGTCTGAATTCCCCTCCCCCAGGACAGCGCCCCCTGTATGTGAATGTCTGATCTCTCCTCCTCCAGGACAGCGCCCCCTGTATGTGAATGTCTGATCTCCCCTCCTCCAGGACAGCGCCCCCTGTATGTGAATGTCTGATCTCCCCTCCTCCAGGACAGCGCCCCCGTATGTGAATGTCTGATCTCCCCTCCCCCAGGACAGCGCCCCCTGTATGTGAATGTCTGATTTCCCCACCTCCAGGACAGCGTCCCCTGTATGTGAATGTCTGATCTCCCCTCCTCCAGGACAGCGCCCCCTGTATGTGAATGTCTGATCTCCCCTCTTCCAGGACAGCGCCCCCTGTATGTGAATGTCTGATCTCCCCTCCCCAGGACAGCGCCCCCAGTATGTGAATGTCTGATCTCCCCTCCCCCAGGACAGCGTCCCCTGTATGTGAATGTCTGACCTCCCCTCCTCCAGGACAGCGCCCCCTGTATGTGAATGTCTGATCTCCCCTCCTCCAGGACAGCGCCCCCTGTATGTGAATGTCTGATCTCCCTATGTGAATGTCTGATCTCCCCTCCTCCAGGACAGCGTCCCCTGTATGTGAATGTCTGATCTCCCCTCCTCCAGGACACCGCCCCCTGTATGTGAATGTGTGATCTCCCCTCCTCCAGGACAGCCCCCCTGTATGTGAATGTGTGATCTCCCCTCCTCCAGGACAGCCCCCCCTGTATGTGAATGTGTGATCTCCCCTCCTCCAGGACACCGCCCCCTGTATGTGAATGTGTGATCTCCCCTCCTCCAGGACAGCACCCCCTGTATGTGAATGTCTGATCTCCCCTCCTCCAGGACAGCACCCCCTGTATGTGAATGTCTGATCTCCCCTCCCCCAGGACAGCACCCCCTGTATGTGAATGTCTGATCTCCCCTCCCCAGGACAGCACCCCCTGTATGTGAATGTCTGATCTCCCCTCCCCAGGACAGCACCCCCTGTATGTGAATGTCTGATCTCCCCTCCCCAGGACAGCACCCCCTGTATGTGAATGTCTGATCTCCCCTCCTCCAGGACAGCACCCCCTGTATGTGAATGTGTGATCTCCCCTCCTCCAGGACACTGCCCCCTGTATGTGAATGTCTGATCTCCCCTCCCCAGGACAACGCCCCCTGTATGTGAATGTCTGATCTCCCCTCCTCCAGGACAGCGCCCCCTGTATGTGAATGTCTGATCTCCCCTCCTCCAGGACAGCGCCCCCTGTATGTGAATGTCTGACCTCCCCTCCTCCAGGACAGCGCCCCCTGTATGTGAATGTATGATCTCCCCTCCCCCAGGACAGCACCCCCTGTATGTGAATGTCTGACCTCCCCTCCTCCAGGACAGCGCCCCCTGTATGTGAATGTATGATCTCCCCTCCCCAGGACAGCACCCCCTGTATGTGAATGTCTGATCTCCCCTCCTCCAGGACAGCGCCCCCTGTATGTGAATGTCTGATCTCCCCTCCTCCAGGACAGCGCCCCCTGTATGTGAATGTCTGACCTCCCCTCCTCCAGGACAGCGCCCCCTGTATGTGAATGTATGATCTCCCCTCCCCCAGGACAGCACCCCCTGTATGTGAATGTCTGATCTCCCCTCCCCAGGACAGCACCCCCTGTATGTGAATGACTGACCTCCCCTCCTCCAGGACAGCGCCCCCTGTATGTGAATGTGTGATCTCACCTCCTCCAGGACAGCGCCCCCTGTATGTGAATGTCTGATCTCCCCTCCTCCAGGACAGCGCCCCCTGTATGTGAATGTCTGATCTCTCCTCCTCCAGGACAGCGCCCCCTGTATGTGAATGTGTGATCTCCCCTCCTCCAGGACAGCACCCCCTGTATGTGAATGTCTGATCTCCCCTCCCCCAGGACAGCACCCCCTGTATGTGAATGTCTGATCTCCCCTCCCCAGGACAGCACCCCCTGTATGTGAATGTCTGATCTCCCCTCCCCAGGACAGCACCCCCTGTATGTGAATGTCTGATCTCCCCTCCTCCAGGACAGCACCCCCTGTATGTGAATGTGTGATCTCCCCTCCTCCAGGACACTGCCCCCTGTATGTGAATGTCTGATCTCCCCTCCCCAGGACAGCACCCCCTGTATGTGAATGTCTGATCTCCCCTCCTCCAGGACAGCGCCCCCTGTATGTGAATGTCTGATCTCCCCTCCTCCAGGACAGCGCCCCCTGTATGTGAATGTCTGACCTCCCCTCCTCCAGGACAGCGCCCCCTGTATGTGAATGTATGATCTCCCCTCCCCCAGGACAGCACCCCCTGTATGTGAATGTCTGACCTCCCCTCCTCCAGGACAGCGCCCCCTGTATGTGAATGTATGATCTCCCCTCCTCCAGGACAGCGCCCCCTGTATGTGAATGTATGATCTCCCCTCCCCCAGGACAGCGCCCCCTGTATGTGAATGTCTGATCTCCCCTCCCCCAGGACAGCACCCCCTGTATGTGAATGTCTGATCTCCCCTCCCCCAGGACAGCGCCCCCTGTATGTGAATGTCTGATCTCCCCTCCCCCAGGACAGCGCCCCCTGTATGTGAATGTCTGATCTCCCCTCCCCCAGGACAGCGCCCCCTGTATGTGAATGTCTGATCTCCCCTCCCCCAGGACAGCGCCCCCTGTATGTGAATGTCTGATCTCCCCTCCCCCAGGACAGCACCCCCTGTATGTGAATGTCTGATCTCCCCTCCTCCAGGACAGCGCCCCCTGTATGTGAATGTCTGATCTCCCCTCCTCCAGGACACTGCCCCCTGTATGTGAATGTATGATCTCCCCTCCCCCAGGACAGCGCCCCCTGTATGTGAATGTCTGATCTCCCCTCCCCCAGGACAGCGCCCCCTGTATGTGAATGTCTGATCTCCCCTCCCCCAGGACAGCGCCCCCTGTATGTGAATGTCTGATCTCCCCTCCTCCAGGACAGCGCCCCCTGTATGTGAATGTCTGATCTCCCCTCCTCCAGGACACTGCCCCCTGTATGTGAATGTCTGATCTCCCCTCCTCCAGGACAGCGCCCCCTGTATGTGAATGTATGATCTCCCCTCCTCCAGGACAGCGCCCCCTGTATGTGAATGTATGATCTCCCCTCCTCCAGGACAGCGCCCCCTGTATGTGAATGTATGATCTCCCCTCCTCCAGGACAGCGCCCCCTGTATGTGAATGTCTGATCTCCCCTCCTCCAGGACAGCGCCCCCTGTATGTGAATGTGTGATCTCCCCTCCTCCAGGACAGCGCCCCCTGTATGTGAATGTGTGATCTCCCCTCCTCCAGGACAGCGCCCCCTGTATGTGAATGTATGATCTCCCCTCCTCCAGGACAGCGCCCCCTGTATGTGAATGTATGATCTCCCCTCCTCCAGGACAGCGCCCCCTGTATGTGAATGTATGATCTCCCCTCCTCCAGGACAGCGCCCCCTGTATGTGAATGTATGATCTCCCCTCCTCCAGGACAGCGCCCCCTGTATGTGAATGTCTGATCTCCCCTCCTCCAGGACAGCGCCCCCTGTATGTGAATGTCTGACCTCCCCTCCTCCAGGACAGGGTCCCGTGTATGTGAATATGTGATCTCCCCTCCTCCAGGACAGCGCCCCCTGTATGTGAATGTCTGAATTCCCCTCCCCCAGGACACCGCCCCCGTATGTGAATGTGTAATCTCCCCTCCTCCAGGACAGCGCCCTCTGTATGTGAATGTCTGATCTCCCCTCCTCCAGGACAGCGCCCCCGTATGTGAATGTCTGATCTCCCCTCCCCCAGGACAGCGCCCCCTGTATGTGAATGTCTGATCTCCCCTCCTCCAGGACAGCGCCCCCGTATGTGAATGTCTGATCTCCCCTCCCCCAGGACAGCACCCCCTGTATGTGAATGTCTGATCTCCCCTCCTCCAGGACAGCGCCCCCTGTATGTGAATGTATGATCTCTCCTCCTCCAGGACAGCGCCCCCTGTATGTGAATGTCTGATCTCCCCTCCCCCAGGACAGCACCCCCTGTATGTGAATGTCTGATCTCCCCTCCCCCAGGACAGCACCCCCTGTATGTGAATGTCTGATCTCCCCTCCTCCAGGACAGCGCCCCCTGTATGTGAATGTCTGATCTCCCCTCCTCCAGGACACTGCCCCCTGTATGTGAATGTCTGATCTCCCCTCCCCCAGGACAGCACCCCCTGTATGTGAATGTCTGATCTCCCCTCCCCCAGGACAGCGCCCCCTGTATGTGAATGTCTGATCTCCCCTCCCCCAGGACAGCACCCCCTGTATGTGAATGTCTGATCTCTCCTCCTCCAGGACAGCGCCCCCTGTATGTGAATGTCTGATCTCCCCTCCCCCAGCACAGCACCCCCTGTATGTGAATGTCTGATCTCCCCTCCCCCAGGACAGCACCCCCTGTATGTGAATGTGTGATCTCTCCTCCTCCAGGACAACGCCCCCTGTATGTGAATGTGTGATCTCCACTCCTCCAGGACAGCGCCCCCTGTATGTGAATGTATGATCTCCCCTCCTCCAGGACACTGCCCCCTGTATGTGAATGTCTGATCTCCCCTCCTCCAGGACAGCGCCCCCTGTATGTGAATGTCTGATCTCCCCTCCCCCAGGACAGCGCCCCCTGTATGTGAATGTCTGATCTCCCCTCCTCCAGGACAGCGCCCCCTGTATGTGAATGTCTGATCTCCCCTCCTCCAGGACAGCGCCCCCTGTATGTGAATGTCTGATCTCCCCTCCTCCAGGACAGCGCCCCCTGTATGTGAATGTATGATCTCCCCTCCTCCAGGACAGCGCCCCCTGTATGTGAATGTATGATCTCCCCTCCTCCAGGACAGCGCCCCCTGTATGTGAATGTATGATCTCCCCTCCTCCAGGACAGCGCCCCCTGTATGTGAATGTATGATCTCCCCTCCTCCAGGACAGCGCCCCCTGTATGTGAATGTATGATCTCCCCTCCTCCAGGACAGCGCCCCCTGTATGTGAATGTCTGATCTCCCCTCCTCCAGGACAGCGCCCCCTGTATGTGAATGTATGATCTCCCCTCTTCCAGGACAGCGCCCCCTGTATGTGAATGTATGATCTCCCCTCCTCCAGGACAGGGTCCCCTGTATGTGAATATGTGATCTCCCCTCCTCCAGGACAGCGCCCCCTGTATGTGAATGTCTGAATTCCCCTCCCCCAGGACACCGCCCCAGTATGTGAATGTGTGATCTCCCCTCCTCCAGGACAGCGCCCTCTGTATGTGAATGTCTGATCTCCCCTCCTCCAGGACAGCGCCCTCGTATGTGAATGTCTGATCTCCCCTCCCCCAGGACAGCGCCCCCTGTATGTGAATGTCTGATCTCCCCTCCCCCAGGACACCGCCCCCTGTATGTAAATGTCTGATCTCCCCTCCTCCAGGACAGCACCCCCTGTATGTGAATGTCTGATCTCCCCTCCTCCAGGACAGCGCCCCCTGTATGTGAATGTGTGATCTCCCCACCTCCAGGACAGCGCCCCCTGTATGTGAATGTCTGATTTCCCCTCCTCCAGGACAGCGCCCCCTGTATGTGAATGTCTGATCTCCCCTCCCCCAGGACAGCGCCCCCTGTATGTGAATGTCTGATCTCCCCTCCTCCAGGACAGCGCCCCCTGTATGTGAATGTCTGATCTCCCCTCCTCCAGGACAGCGCCCCCTGTATGTGAATGTCTGATCTCCCCTCCTCCAGGACAGCGCCCCCTGTATGTGAATGTTTGACCTCCCTATGTTAATGTCTGATTTCCCCTCCACCAGGACAGCGCCCCCTGTATGTGAATGTCTGACATCCCCTCCTCCAGGACAGTGCCCCCTGTATGTGAATGTGTGATCTACCCTCCTCCAGGACACTGCCCCCTGTATGTGAATGTCTGATCTCCCCTCCCCCAGGACACCGCCCCCTGTATGTGAATGTGTGATCTCCCCTCCTCCAGGACACCGCCCCCTGTATGTGAATGTGTGATCTCCCCTCCTCCAGGACAGCGCCCCCTGTATGTGAATGTCTGACCTCCCCTCCTCCAGGACAGCGCCCCCTGTATGTGAATGTCTGACCTCCCTATGTTAATGTCTGATCTCCCCTCCTCCAGGACAGCGTCCCCTGTATGTGAATATGTGATCTCCCCTCCTCCAGGACAGCGCCCCCTGTATGTGAATGTCTGAATTCCCCTCCCCCAGGACAGCGCCCCCTGTATGTGAATGTCTGATCTCTCCTCCTCCAGGACAGCGCCCCCGTATGTGAATGTCTGATCTCCCCTCCCCCAGGACAGCGCCCCCTGTATGTGAATGTCTGATTTCCCCACCTCCAGGACAGCGTCCCCTGTATGTGAATGTCTGATCTCCCCTCCTCCAGGACAGCGCCCCCTGTATGTGAATGTCTGATCTCCCCTCTTCCAGGACAGCGCCCCCTGTATGTGAATGTCTGATCTCCCCTCCCCAGGACAGCGTCCCCTGTATGTGAATGTCTGACCTCCCCTCCTCCAGGACAGCGCCCCCTGTATGTGAATGTCTGATCTCCCCTCCTCCAGGACAGCGCCCCCTGTATGTGAATGTCTGATCTCCCTATGTGAATGTCTGATCTCCCCTCCTCCAGGACAGCGTCCCCTGTATGTGAATGTCTGATCTCCCCTCCTCCAGGACACCGCCCCCTGTATGTGAATGTGTGATCTCCCCTCCTCCAGGACAGCCCCCCCTGTATGTGAATGTGTGATCTCCCCTCCTCCAGGACAGCCCCCCCTGTATGTGAATGTGTGATCTCCCCTCCTCCAGGACACCGCCCCCTGTATGTGAATGTGTGATCTCCCCTCCTCCAGGACAGCGCCCTCTGTATGTGAATGTGTGATCTCCCCTCCTCCAGGACAGAGAAGAAATACAGAAAGGAATGCCAGACCGAAATTCAATAAGAGAGTCCAAGATCATTTTATTTGTCTAAAAAAAAATAAATCATTAAAATATCCTAATCAGCCAATCACATGACAGCTACTTAATGCATTTAGGCATCTAGACGTGGTGAAGACGACTTGCTGAAGTTCAAACCGAGCATCAGAATGGGGAAGAAAGGGAATTTAAGTGACTTTGAACGTGGCGTGGTTGTTGATGACAGATGGGCTGGTCTGAGGATTTCTGTGATTTTCACACACAACCATCTCTCGGGATTACAGAGAATGGTGGGAAAAAGAGAAAATATCCAGTGAGCAGCAGTTGTGTGGAGGAAAATGCCTTGTTGATTTCAGAGGTCAGAGGAGAATGGGCAGACTGGTTCCAGATGATAGAAAGGCAACAGTAACTCAAATAACCACTTGTTACATCCAAGGTATGCAGAATACCATCTCTGAATGCACAACACATCCAACCTTGAAGCAGATGGGCTACAGCAGCAGAAGACCACACCGGATGCCACTCCTGTCAGCTAAGAACAGGAAACTGAGGCTACAATTCACACAGATCACCAAAATTGGACAAAAGAAGATTGGAAAAAACTGTTGCCTGATCTGATGAGTCTGGATTTCAGCTGCAACATTCAGATGGTGGGGTCATATTTTGGGGCATGGATCCATCCTGCCTTGTATCACCGGTTCAGGCTGGTGGTGGTGGTGTAATGGTGGGGGGGATATTTTCTTGGCACACTTTGGGCCCCTTAGTACTAATTGAGCATAGTTTAACCACTTGCAGCCCGCCCACCATCAAATGACGGCTTGACCCAGCATTGGGACCGTTTGTCCCTCATAAGCCTCTTTTCACTTCCAAATGGGCCACACCCCTGAGGAATAGGATCACCACCAGTGAATATAAGGGGGGACTCAATACATTTCACTGCAAATACAAGGGAACCTTTAAATGTAGGCAGGGGCGTAACTAGAAATAGCAGGGCCCCATAGCAAAATGTTGTATGGGGCCCCCCTGCAAACAGCCCCCCCCCCACAGCTGCCCTAGTGTCAATGCAGCGTGACCTGTGCCACATATAGCGTGACCTGTGCCCCATGCAGCGTGACCTGTGCCCCATACAGCGTGACCTGTGCCCCATGCAGCGAGACCTGTGCCCAATGCAGCGAGACCTATGCCCAATGCAGCGTGACCTGTGCCCCATACATTATGACCTGTGCCCAATGCAGCGAGACGTGTGCCCAATACAATGTGACCCGTGCCCCACACAGCATGACCTGTGCCCCATACAGCCCCACCTGTGCAGAGGAAGAGGCAAGCCACCCGGATCAGCACAGAGCGGGATTGCCCTCTGTAATAGCTTTCATTAGAACTTCCAGTGTTCCCGGGGCTCATCGTCATATAGCCCCACCTCTTGGCCTGACGCCTTTGATGACGTCACATGTCCCGCATTGGATTGGCGTTCTGTCTATCAAAGGCGCCGGGCCAAGAGGTGGAGCTATGTGACGTGAGCCCCGGGAACACTGGAAGTTCTAATGAAAGCTCTTACATTGGGCAATTCAGCTCTCTGCTGATCCGGGTGGCTTGCCTCTTCCTCTGCACAGGTGAGGCTGTATGGGGCACAGGCAGACCAGGCTGTATTGGGCACAGGCAACGCTGTATTGGGCACAGGTCACAGCTTGCCTCTTCCTCTCCTCTCTCTTTCCCTGGCTGGGAGACTGGTCCGGCGGTGCTCTCATCCTCACTGGGCCCCACTTGGCTGCGGGCCCCATAGCGCCCTCATGGGTCGCTATGGTGGTAGTTACGCCCCTGAATGTAGGGCATGTCATTATTGTAAATTTACGCTCACACAAAAAAATCCTACCCTTCCCTATGGCCAGACCTTCTACCCAAAGCATTTCGCCAATTGTAAAGCCCATGGGGTGATATTTATGCTTTTGTGCGAATGCACGTGCTTTTATTGAAATGATTAAAAAATACTAAAGCGCTGACGTGGGTAACTTCAGCACAAATAATATGTGATTAATAAGAGATGACCAAATAATATAGCTGCAATTACTTTGTGAAATGACAAGTGAATAATTAAGTGTATGTGATTAATTGCGCTGATATTATCCTCTTACTATTGCACCTTAGTGTGTAGCTCAATGTGTGATTAAATAAATAAATACTAACAATGTTTTTCTTTATTTTTCATGTCAAGGAAATGAGCGGAAAATCAGATTAAACGGAACTGGCGACGGAGTGACAGTAAAACTTCCACTATATTCTTTATATTTTTATGTATATTTTTTCTCACAGCAAATCGGCACTGAACTCACCTATTTTGATATAACTTATCAGTGGAACTTTTGAGCGCTTAGTGTTGGCGCACATAAGATATATATTTATTTATTAATATATTTTTTTGCCATTACAATTAAGGATTATTGTGGTATTTATCTCATAGGTGGTTTATATGGGTGAATGAATAGGGTAATTCATTTTAATTGGTAGTATTTATTTATTTAATCACACACTGAGCTACACACCAAGGTGCAATAGTAAGAGGATAATATCAGCGCAATTAATCACATACACTTAATTATTCACGTGCTTTTATGTTGGCAAAACAAAAGTGGAATTTTGGAGAAGGGCGTAGAGACATATAACATGTATGAAAACCTGCGACCCCCGATCTCCCTCTTTGGAGACTTACCACACTAGTGCATGATGGAAAGCTTCCAAAAGTAAGGTTTCCTTTTTTAGACCGCGTGCATCCGGGTCTCAGAGGGGGAGACTGGAATAAGATCCTATTACAAATGGGATCGCGATGGATTCATAGACTAAAGGCTACCCGGCCTCCGGGCTTGAGGGCTTCTCCTCAGGGGGTAGGGAACAATAATGACAAAACTGTTCTCTTCTCTGCTCCGGTCTCTTCCTCTGGGACTTGGATGTAGGCGGGTTATTTATATAGTTATCTTTATTTGTATCTTACGGTTGGAATAAATAGGTCAATGATGAATTCCCGATGCATACGATTATTTTATTAATACACCTTTCGTGGCATGGAAATGACAAATATCTTATGTCCAACTAGCAACATATATCTGGACGTATATGAATATGCAAATGAATGTGCCTATATGTATATAAATGTGATACTCTATGGTGGTTCCATTAAGCGTACATTACTCCATGGGACCTGAGTTTGTATATATTCCCAGTTTGCTACTTTAACTTCTACATCTATAAATCATGTATGCTTTTGGCCTAATGTTCGAATACCCTTAGGAGTTCCCTCACCTAATAATAACTGCTATTGTTGTCTTTCCTGACTGCCACACTGTATTGCTTCTGAATAGGGATGAGCTTCGAGTTCGAGTCGAACATCGGATGTTCGCCGAACAGCGAACAATTTGGGGTGTTCGTGGCTAATTCGATACTTTTGTACCCCCTTACCATTTCACACAGGGGGGAGGGCCGGGATCTGGGGGTCCCCTTGTTAAAGGGGGCTTCCAGATTCCGATAAGCCCCCCGCCCGCAGACCCCCACAACCACCGGACAAGGGTTGTGGGGATGAGGCCCTTGTCCCCATCAACATGGGGACAAGGTGTTTTGGGGGGCTACCCCAAAGCACCCTCCAAATGTTGAGGGCATGTGGCCTGGTACGGTTCAGGAGGGGGGGCGCTCTCTCGTCCCCCCCTCTTTTCCTGCGGCCTGCCAGGTTGCGTGTTCGGATAAGGGTCTGGTATAGATTTTGAGGGGGACCCCACGCCATTTTTTTTTTAATTTTGGCGCGGGGTTCCCCTTAAAATCCATACCAGACCTGAAGGGCCTGGTATGAAATTTAGGGGGACCCCCCACGTCATTTTTTTTTTTTTTTAATTTTGGTTCGGGGTTCCCCTGTGGGGAATTTCCATGCCATTTTTATCAATGAACTTTTATGTGTATTGTCGGACCGGCAATTCATTAATAGCCGCGAGTAGTTTTTCCGGGACACCAGTGCCGGGACAAGGTTGTCCGGTGCCCAGGGCGAAGATGAAAAACTGTGCCCCCCCTGTGAAAAGCTACAGCGCCTACAGACGATGGGATCTATACTAATGCATCAGTGACAGTGCATTAACACCCTTCCTGCTGCATATTACCAATACCATTGCTAATTAAGCAAACTCCCCTCAGAGACTGCAGACATGATACAAGAGATCAATGCAGTCTCACCAGTGCCCATCAAATGCAGCCTACCGCTGTGCCCATCAATGCCGCCTCACTATGCCCATAATTGCAGCCTCTGTGACCATAATCGCAGCCTCTCTGTGCCCATAGTTTCAGCCCCTCTCTTTGTGCCCATAATCGCAGCCTCTGTGCCCATAATTTCAGCCCCTCTCTTTGTGCCCATTATCGCAGCCTCTGTGCCCATAATCGTAGCCTCTCTGTGCCCATAGTTTCAGCCTCCCTCTTTTTTTTCCCCATAATCGCAGCCTCTGTGCCCATAATCGCAGCCTCTCTGTGCCCATAGTTTCAGCCTCTCACTTTGTGTCCATAATCGCAGCCACTGTGCCCATAATTGCAGCCTCTCTGTGGCCATAATCGCAGCCTCTCTCTCTGTGACCATAATCGCAGCCTGTGTAACCATAATCGCAGCCTCTCTCTCTGTGACCATAATCGCAGCCTCTCTCTCTGTGACCATAATCGCAGCCTGTGTGACCATAATCGCAGCCTCTCTCTCTGTGACCATAATCACAGCCTCTCTCTCTGTGACCATAATCGCAGCCTCTGTCTCTGTGACCGTATTTTCAGCTTCACATTGCCTATGAATGCAGACTCACCATAGCCTGCCCTGGATGGATCACACAGCCGACATCTCCTGCAGCGCTGTGTGTCACACAGCTGGGTCTGTGTGTGTGTTTGGCGGAGTAACAAGGTCCCGCCCCCCCTAGACTGGCTTGTGTGATAGGCGGAACACTGGTTCAATCTGCTACCACATGAGCCAGTCTAGGGGGGCAGGTCCTTTTTACGGCGCCACCGAACACACACAGACCCAGCTGTGTGACACACAGCGCACCCGGTGCTGTGTGTCAAACAAGAGGAGGAGGTGGGAGGGGAGTGCTGCAGCCACAGATCAAAGCGGTCTGTAACGTGGCCTCTACTGCGCCCCCTTTCCTCCAGTAAATGGTCCCGCCCAGGGCATCCGCCCTTTCCTTCTGCCCACCCCTTGTACCGGCCCTGGCGCTCACTCCTCCCGGGGGGCCATACATGTCTCGTACCTGCCTCCTCTCCCTCCCACACTATCAGCTGTTGTAATTTACATCAACAGCTGATTGGGGGAGAGAGGCTTTATAACACAGCAGACACTTATGCCGGACATCCTCTGCAGTTTGCGGGATGACACCGGCCTGAACAGTCACATGACTTGATCTACTCTTGCGCTATGTAAGTAAGCTACTACTTTTGAATGGCTGCTACTTCAGCCTAGGCTTGCTGACTATACCTCTGTAAACATTCATATTAAGGTTGTGCCCGGGGTTTCTTTGTTATTCTTAATAAATCTAATAGCTAAACCCAATACAAAATTGATTACATATAAATGCCTTTCATTACTACTTCTCACTCTGTACATCTTAAACATAATAATTCATCTTCAATAAGCAGATTAATTCTATTCAGATGTCACAGCATTGTAGTAATCCATTCCTTCATATAACCCCCTGTTTTGAGAAACAAATATCTAATATTGAATCATTCAATCAATTAAATATTTTATTTATTTACGTAAATAAATAAACGTCATCTGTTGAGCCACCTCCAGGTATGAGTTAAACCTTGTAAAATAGTCTTTTTAATATCAAATTAACTCAATAATTTCTACTTTTAATAATGAATAGGATCCTTTATTATACACTTGTACTATTACATTTATTTTCAGGATTTGCCTTTCGGCCTCAGTGGAGCCTCAAGTTTCCTTTTATACGCCCTCTACGGGCCTTCTCTTCTTCTTTTTGAAGAGAATATCACATATATATTTTTGTGAAAGAAATCCCATCTTCACCCATATATCAATTCTATTCATAATATTTAAACGAATGTTCTCTCTCGGAATCAAGAACATACTGGGTAGACAGGCTATGTCATTGTCGCTGTTTTTAACTAAAAGCTTTATGGAATGCCAAGTCAGCCAATACAGTGTAAACGTAAGTGTAAAAGACATGAAAAGTACATTATGAAATGTTTCACATATATGTGTACTCATATGCTTACTGTTGTCTTTTCAATATATTTCTTCTAATATAGAACTATCTCTAATTTACACCCACCCTTGAGGAAGGAGGCAAATTTACTCCGAAACGCGTCGGGTGCAAGAGTACTGTCTCAAACACTGTACACACACCAATGTAAAACTGTCTGATTCGCATTCCAAACAATAGATGTTACATTATTGTTATATTTTTACTGTTTCTATTCAATAAATTATATTTGTACTATATATACTTTTCTACGCTTTTTTATATGTGCCTAAAAGGTCGAACTATAGGGGACCCCTTTTTGTTGTCTAGATCAAATGACGGCTGGGCGGACGTCATATGACGGCCTCCCAGAACGACCGCTCTTGCGCGCAGCGTGGCGATCGCGGCCGCGGCTCTTTAACCATGTGATCGGCTGTGTCCAATCACAGCCGGTGAAATGTAAACACGGAGATGCCGGTAATCGGCGCTTCTCGCCTCACACTGACAGAGTGTGAGGAGAGGAGAGCCGATCAGCAGCATCTCCGCACAGCGGACAGCTAGGTATGTAATCAGGGCACTGATCATCAGTGCCCATTACAATTAAGTGCCCACCACTGCCAGCAATCAGTGCCAATCTGTGCCCACAAGTGCCACCAATCTGTGCCAACAAGTGCCAGAAATCAATGGCCATTAGTGATGCCAGTCAGTGCTGGCTATCAGTGCTGTCCATTAATGCCCATCACTGCTCCCCATCAATGCTCATCACTGCTGCCCATCAATGCCCATCAGTGCCACCTATCCGTGCCCACCAATGCTGCCTATCTGTGCCCACCAGTGCCACCCATCAGTGCCGCCTATCAGCAGTGGTGTATTTAGGTTTTGTGCTGCCCTAGGCCTGACTTAACTCACGCCCCCTCATTTAAATATGACCCACCCCTTCCTGTCAAGGCCACACCCCTTCCTATTTAAGACACACCCTGTAAACCGCACCCCTTCCTCTTTCAATTGATGGGCACAGTGGTTGTGTTTGATGGGCACAGTGGCGGCATTTGATGGGAACAGTGGCTGCGTTTTATGGGAACAGTGGCTGCGTTTGATGGCACAGTGGTGGCAATTGATGGGCACAGTGGCTGCGTTTGATGGGCACAGTGGTGGTAACTGATGGTCACAGTGGCTGCGTTTGATGGCACAGTGGTGCATTTGATGGGCACAGTGGCTGCATTTGATGG